>APFE030086808.1:170216-184438 GCA_000404065.3 Pinus taeda
TTTCATTTAAATAGTTTTATTTGTAATCCATACTACAATTTTTTTTTATAACATATGAAATACCTCCAGTATCGAGTTGAACATCAGTTTCAAGAGGCACTCTACCATCACTAGTATCATTTGTTGAATATACATTGCTTGCCTACTTTTTAAAATCAAGCACAATACTTTATGGCAAAAAATAATAACCAATAGATTATATAGGCAATAATTTATAAATTCTCTTCGTTTCTTTTAATTACCTGAGTGTCACGTTGAGTGTCAGAAGACTATGAAGACGCCAAGCTTGTCCTACGTTCAACCACGACTTTATAGTCATGCTTGTAATAAAGCTTGAAGTCTTCCTCTGTGGCATGATATTTGAATTTTGACTCCTGCCATTTTGCATGAGAACATGATTTTTTCTTTTTATGTGATATTAGATTAAAAATGTTAAGAATTTATAATTTGGATGCAAATTATTTTTTTTATACTTATAATTTTGCAGTGAGTTTTGAGTAGCCATGATGTTGCCCATGTTTAGTTATTCTCACCTTTGTGGATTTGGATGTATCTGGAAGCCTATGTTATTGAAAAATATTGAAAAACTTAATTAGATGTCACGAGGGCTTCTTTTTGAATCCCCTTATCCTATGCATCTTCCACGAGGGCTTTCCACTCACTCTCTGGAATAGCTGGAGGGCACTCATACATAGGGTTCTTTTCCAAATGAACCCTATACAGGTCCCACAAATATTTTAAATATAAGCTTGCCTTCAAGGTAACTCCAATTTTGTTGAAGGTACCCTCACCAAACATACCAACCATCTTGTTCACAAGTTCATCCTTCAACTTGGAACTTTAGGATTTCCAGTTTGTGTGAATGGTGGGCAAAAATATTTCCAAGGTTAGGTCATACAAACGCCTATAGAATACATCATTTCCTGCAAAATGATATTATCAGTAGTTTAAAATAATCACAAACTATATGTTAATTTCAATTAGATTGTACTTAATATTTAAAGCACTTCTTAAATACCTGTAAGTTTCTCTAATTTCATGGGGACATGGTCATCATCTACCAAAAACATAATCGGTAGTGTTCTTGTGCTAGTAACACGGGAATATCCAAGAAATTTCACTTCAAATTGTGCAATGTGATCATGCTCGACATCCACAACATCATGTGTAGATCTCTTCATATGTTTTTCAGGGGGTGTAAATCCTAGCGTGTGTGGTTCAGCAGGTTTATCAGTCTCAATGACCAATGTCTCACTCATAGGCGAAGCATCGGCACTTCTACCAACAGCCTAGCATGAGGATAGTACTCTGTCAAAAACTCCTATAAAATAAAGAATCTTTTATAGAGGATGAGATAATTAAAATCATAAATAAATAAATGGGATAATTAAATGAGTTGCTCACCCCATACTAATGAATTGGGCCCATCATGGTTTTGATTTGGCCTCTTATCTCTTCTGTCATCGACTCAATTAGAACTAAATAATTGGGTTTCTTGTTTGATTTCATTTGAAGCTTCTTTATTGTTTGGATCGGTGAACAAAAAAATTGCTTCTTCACTAAACACTTCCTCAGGAGCATCTGTGGACTGCTCTGAGGCTGGTGCCTTCCCCTTATCACCATGTCTATCAAATAAGTGTGATTTGTAATTTTATTCCACCATCCTTAGCTATAAAAAATTACATCAATAGATTGAATTTGATGAAACATTTTAGATCAATAAAAAATTCCATTTTTTACATAAGAGGGGAATTTTATCCAGTTAAGTATTTTCTCATAAATATTATGATATCTCGAAAGTTCATTATGACACATTAAGAAAAAAACATCAAGCAATTCATCCACAATTAATAATCATTATATTAATAAGAAAACCATTGTTGACATATGTCTAAATTTATATATAAACTTCACGCTAAATCATGGCCAATATAAAATGTTCTAAAATTATAAAAACTTTATCATTTTGGAAGAGGCATTATGACACAATCCGTATATATTCCATATTGTGTAGAACCAATACTTTGAAAAGGATGAAGGAAGTCATTTGCTCAAGTTGGTAATATGCATAGTGAATCTTTCATTTAGTCATATGATGCCTAAAAATGTGAATTTGACTTACTCTATAATGGATAAAATTCTACTCTAGAATAAATCTTGTGGTTATATTATTTTACGTACAATTACGTTGATGTTTACTTATTGTGAGGTTGGTGCTCTTTGACCTTGATCAACCTACCACAATATTATAACCATGACGTATTAAAATGTTTCTTTAACTTACAAGATACTTGACAATATATTATAGTAAATGACAATCATAACATATAATAGACATTGCTTACAAGTTGGGTAAAATTGAATACATACCACCCCGATAATAGAAATATTTGTATCTAATAGATTCAAATTGTAATCAATGAGAAATTCTTCCCCTGCAGTTATTGATTTAGTGGCACATATGAATACACGATTTCCTTCACACTCCTCGAATATGCAATTGGGTTTCTTATTTGTGGTCACATGGCGTGTATTATTTATAAGCCCTGGAATATTCCTTGTTTCCTTTGGCATTCCATCAATAGACATAGTTGCACCTTTATTTCAAACATTGTCTTTAGTTGTATGTAATTTGCGGCCTCTCCATATCTTCACATACTTTTTCTATATTAGACTAGTTGTACCCAATCATTGTATATGCAACAGGGCCTGACATACTCCATCAATTTAGTTAATCCTCTGTAACATACCTTTATGCCATCTATGGAAAATAGCCCCAAACTATGTAATAACAATGGGGCAATGCAATATATCCTTTCATTGACGGAAAACTCAGTGTTTATTTCAAAAAGATCCTTGGGTAACCATTGTTTCACTAGACATTTGTACCTCAAGGGCACCTCGATGTCATTTATGTTCTCATTATCATAAGAACATAACTCCCCTTTAGCGAGAAAAAAATCCATGCGTCTATGGAATTTTCTTCTAATATTTTCACCTCTAGTTGATCTTTTCCAACTAGATGACGTAGTGAATGTTTGGAAAATTTCTTCTATCCTACTTAAAATTTTGTCGCTCAACAAAGATAGATCTGACAAATACATGTTTGGTTGAAAGCCTTATAACACTCCATCAAATGAGAGAAATTGTTAGTGAGTGTCATAAAGGATGTTGAGAAACGTCTTGAAGAAACCATGAGAACATTATTATAGGACGTTTGTCACATTTTTTCAATAGGCTTGTAAACCAGATCAATCAACATCATGGAACACTTTTTCATAACCTCTTCACAAAGTCCTAAGCATCACTTCTCCACAGAGTCTGAGTTTTTGGGACAATTAGCTCAAAAACCTTGTTTTTCACCCCAGCGCACCTTGCCTCTTTAGCCACCTATGTTCAACGGTTGTTTCATATCTAGGCACCAATGATGGTCAACACTTGTTGCTCCCTTCTGTAGGTGCATTGAATCTAGATATTTGGGGAAAAAAAAACAAAAATCTGAATCTTCTTCTAGAGGCTTCCAAGTTATTATTAACTATTTATGATCCAAAATTATACAGGAACACAATAAAATATAGATATAAACATAAACACAGAGATGTTGTAGAAATAAATCATCATTTCATTAATATCCAAGAACTGAAAGATGCTTACAAGCAGAATGGAAATAAACTAGCTCGGGCAATGGTAGCTTATCTCTGAGAAGAGATGTGGTGGCTACATGCCTCTGACCTATGTTACAATGAGGCTTAAGGGCCTTTTTATTATTTAACAAAAAATTGAAAACCTAAACAACCAAAAACCTAACCCCAGGAGATGAAAAGCCAAGAGTTTGTGGGCTCCGCTGGGGTTAGTTGGGCAGCCAAATTTTTGGGGTCGTAATTTGGTCATATGATCTATGTTTATTGCATATGATACCTCGTTGGAAAGATATCTTTGATTACTACTGAATTTGTGGCAGGCCCTTGCCCATGATTACGAGCCTACTGTGGACCTCAAAAAAACACCGTTTAGGGGGTCAAAACAACTCTAAAACTTCAGGACCTGAAAAACTACTAAAAATAGTAAATTCTTCTATAATCAAGGAAACTAATGAAACTATCTAGAGGTCTAGGTGGAATAGGCGGGTGGACACCGATATCTACCTGGATCAATTTACCATGGATAAGAGCTTGAATCCCATCTGATATTATCCTGGAGACCTCATCTCTTATCCCTTGAGCTCATCTTCCCCTCTTAGGTGGATCCCAAGCCTAGATTGGTAATTAGATAAGAATTCCAAAACTACCATACTCCTCCTATAAATTGATTGCCTCCCATAAGGTCTAGGTTGGCTTTTGAAGATTGATTTTTCCCTCATGTTGCTGCTTTGAGCCTAGAGTCACCATATTCATGAATTAGGGTTGATGTTCAGGTGTGCTTTGTGACAAGGAAGGACAAGTCAACTTGGGGAGACATCTACAAAGTTAGCTACTATTTATGGTTGTAAACTCTCTCTTATATTTTTCAATACAAAGAGTATCTTGTTTTCCTATATTTGTTGTGTTGTGTTTTCTCTCATGTATTTTAATGCCATTTTGATTCATTGACTAGAGATATTAGATTATGTTATTTGGATGGTGTGGATCCTTTGCTTGTTTTAGTCATGTATGCAGGTTATGATTATAGCACCTAGAGCTAGAATTAGAGGTCACAAGCAAGAAGAAAAGGAAATCTTTTTATAGATTCCAAGTAGTCTTCTTTCCCATACTCTAATTTCTCTAAGGAGAACTTCATGCTTTTTGTCTTCTATTGTTCTAGATCATACCCCTAGATCTAGGGAATTCACCTTTGTCCGCAATCATGAAAAATTCGCATAACAAACACTATAATAGTAAAAGTGAGTTACTAACCAATGTTGAATGAACTCACTCGATAACTTGAGATCTCAACATAATATGATAGCATTTAATCTTCCATTACGAAAAAATACCCACATACTTCAATATGTTGAGGAATGTAACTAGTTTATGTGGAATAAAAGGAAAAGTTTTTGGATGTCAAGGTTGTTGATATTTGTAGCTTGGGAGGTACTCTAAACCCTATGTTATAGGGTTTTGGAGGAATTGGCACACAAAAGTGCTTGTGGTAGAAGAACTCAAGCCCTTGGACTTTTCACCCAAGCTGGTGGTTGTGGAACAATGAGCCATTTCGATTATTTGACACATGGCAGTGTTAGAGGACTTCGAGAAGAACTAGAGGCAACAAAAATCATTGAAATTTGAGTTTTCTATGATGATATTTTTAATTTTATATATGGTTGTTGGGTTTGCACATGATTTGTTCAAGTTGGCTTGTGTAATTTTATGAATTTTCAAGCTCACAAGGGAAGATTATATTAATCCCTTGATAAATCTATAAATTAGAGTGAGAAGAAACCTCATTCTCACCAACCCAAGTGCAATTCATCATAAGTGGAGAGCATCTAAAGTAGCCATAACCTAAAGGAGTTTTCTCAAGCAAAGTAGGAGGCGTTTTTGGGTCAGTTTTGTCTTTATTCCAAATTTCTTCTCCCAATCCTGAAATCTCTCTTTGGTAAGAGCTTCTATAGGAGCAATATAGACACATTGAAATACATTGTCTAGGCCTTTTTTATGCAATCGTAGTAAAGAAAATTCAACACAAATAGTCTTACCACCACCAATAGGTGCTTAAACTAAAACATTATCATCTGAGTTATAAAGCACTGCAAATACCTAAGTTTTAATAAGATTGAAGCATCTAAACTATTGATATAGTGCTTCTTATTAAGGATTTCTTAATGAAAACACAGGAAGTGGTTGTAAGTCTAGCAACTCATTTGGAGGTGGGTATTTCCCTAGAAAAATAAGATGTCTAAATGAAACTGGCAATATTTTTTGTGACCCCAACCACTTATCAGTTACAACACGAATAAAGTACTAGAGAGGAAGAGGTTCATGGTGATGAAGAATGTAATTATTTCCGGTATTCATAATTGTATTTGTTGGCAAAAGAAAGAAAAAGAAACTTATTGTAAAAGAAATTTGACTTATTAAAGCATGGGTTTCATGCTTGGGTCAAAGGTTAATATGTCAAAACCTCCCTTGTATGCTTCTAGGAGTATATATTAAGTCATTATCATTATGATTATATGATAGACCCATCTTGGGATATTTGTGTCAAGAAAGAAAATTATTTTCTTGTCCTCCATGAAATCAACTTCCTAATCCTTCAAGTTGGCCTCAAATAACTTCACAATTTGGCCTTATGTTGAATATTTTAACCACTATAAATACACAAGTGAAATTGTCCTATTGAAGGCTAACAAGACATTCAATCTGTAGTGTAGAAGCAAGAAGCGAAATAAAGTAAAAGCCTATCTTATGCCTAGAAGAGAAGCAAGCCAAGTGAAGCATTGAAGCTTGTAATCCTCTATCAAAAGGTGCAAATTTTCTGGAGTATAATAGGGTCGAAAAATATAGGAGACCGAAAATTGTAGGAAAGCTGGAGAAATAAATTGAAACTCTAATCTTGATGCTTATCAGTTTCACTTAGTTATGGAAGTCTAACTTTGTGGAGTAAAGGAGGTCACTTATCTTGATCTAGGGTCTTGGTTGTCTCAAATTGATCTGAATCGACTAGTTGAAGAGTTTGACTGGGTTTTCCCCTTGTTGGGGGTTTTGTCCTAGCTAAGTGCCTACATCTTGTGTCTTTGTTTGTGATCTTCATTGATTGCAATTATTCATAATGATAAGAACAAGATAACTTAAAAGTTAGAACTAATAATTAAATATCACAAGATAAATGGAATGTAAAGTAAAGGAACATGAAATACAACGAACCAAAATGGTGTGATAACTCCCTCAAGAGGAAATATTAAAAGTTTAGGCAAATGATGAGAATGATCTCCTAGAATTAAGGGGAAATATGTAGTCCTAGAAATCTTGCATCAATTAGGGATTCGATCAAATAATAAAATGCCCAACTCCTCCTACTTTAGGAGATCGAATTGGAAGACTATAAAGTTCCACAAAAATACAATAGAGTTTGGCACCTCAATTATGGTTGGGAAACAAGTTCTAGGAGTTTATGTATGGGAATTTATACCCCTTTGATTTCTTCTCTTTTAAATTTAAATCAAGTTAGGTGTTTTCATCATTGGTTAGTGACAAGTCTCTCTCATCTCTCATCTAACACTCTTACAATGTAGTTAATCTTTATGTTCCTCTAATTTATCATGAGAAAGTAGAATGCTGGAAATTCGTGATGGAGTTAAGGGATTAAGATTTTGGTTCAAATTACATTGTAGCAAGAGACTTTAACATCACGCTTCATCGCTATGAGTAAAGTGGGAGGAGGTGAGGGGGGATTTTTTGGGATCCAATCATATATAGAATGGAGAACCCCATTTCATTGCTTGATTTAGTGAATATATTAGTTGAAAAAGGGAAACTTACATGGACCAATAGATATCTAAGTCCTAGACACATTAAGAAATATCAGTTATTGGTACATAGTTCCTTCGTAGAAAGTAACGTATCATTTTCTTCTCAAATTATATCTTATGTTGGATCAAATCACTAAAATATCACATTTTCTATGATTAAACAAGATGATTATGGTCCTATTATTTTTTTTCATTTCAATAATTTTTGGCTCTAAGACCCCTCCTTCTTCACCTTGTTTCTTGATTTTGGAGCAAGTGGTTGGTTTGTTCATTGGTGCACATCTAGGAACAAAATCTTAAAAATACGAAGCTCACTTTAAAGGTTGGTATGAGGGATTGATATCAATTAGTGAGTAAAGAGATCAACTACCTCAAATATAAACTGGGGGGAACTCAAAGGCTCATTGAGTAGGAATAAGTCACTCCTTTAATGAATGAATAAAAATAAAACTTCTAGTGTTGCAAATCTGTGATGAGGGAGGAAGAATAAAAATGGAGGTAAGGGTAAAATAGTTTGTGGCTCTAGTTAAGGGATATAAACACTAATATTTTTCACAAACAAGTAAAAGTACAAAAATAGTGTAACAATGTCAAGGAAATCACCACCAATGAAGGAGAGACACTATGTCCAACTGAAAAAATCAAATATGTAGCATATAACCCCTATGCCACCCTATATATTGAAACTAGTAGCTAAGATAGATTGAGTACAAATATTATGCAAGAAAAAAATCCATGTATTATAATAAATAAAGACAATTCTTGTCTAATGTAGGTTATATCAGAAGAGGAAATCTTGGAGGTAACCAATCATTTTGAGCTTGATAAGGTATCAAGTCTAGATGAATTCAACATTAATTTTTGCAACTATTTTTGGAATATTGTTAAGTTTGAGTTGTCGTGGATGGAGTGAATTCTTCAATATGTTCATCATTCCTTGCACCCGAGAGGAGGGACAAATTAATCTTTCTTAAGTATAGTCCCAAAAGAGGTAATTCCATCATCCTTTGCACATTCAAGATTATATCATAGTGTAATGTATCTTACAATATTATGTCTAAAATCATTGCTAGTATCTCAAAAAGTATACTCCCTAAGATTATCTTAGAAAATCGAGGTGGTTTTGTGAGGAAGAGAGAAATTGTGGAAAATATTATTGTTATACATGAAGTTATCCCCTTTAGAAGGAATAATGATGAAAATTGGATGATCCTTAAGTTGGATATGGAAAATGTCTTTAATTGTGTCAAGCATAGCTTCGTGTTTGGATTCCTTTAGAAATTTGGGTTTAATCCAGGAATCATTGCTTGGATCTCCACATGTATCAACAATATTTTGATTTCTCCTTTATGCAATGTGTTCTATATCCATTTTTTTCTGCTAGGACTTTGTTAGGGTTTTCCCTTATCAAATTTCATGTATATCATCATGGTAGAAAACCTTAGCTATAAATTGAATATAAATTGTTTTGGTAGCTTATTTTAAGAAGGTATGATTGGTGGAATCAAGTCATTCATAGGAAGAATCTAGGAGTGTGACGTCATTGCCTTGATCAAGTCATAGAAGTTAGAAAAGGTTCACAATTCTAGAGGATTATCAAAGTCTTTATCCCTCCTCCTTAATCTTAACTAACTTTGCTTCCAAGAAATAGTGAGCATATCAACATTTGGCATGATAGTATCTTGGGGAGGCCTCTCTTATCTCAACATCAAAACCTTCTCACTCTTAAAAAAATGTAGAACAACATGGGTCAGCATATATTTTGTTTATTTTTACATATCTCAAGAGGAAAGATTGGCATTTCAAATTCTATCATATGATCTATTTGTTGCAGGCGGATCTGAGCCATATTTTAAGAAAACAAAAAAAATTAACCATTTCCTCCTTCACACAAACAGCTAGGGTTTGAAGTATCAACCTTTGTTCTAGAATGATATTTTTTTGAGACCCATCTAATATTTTGTTTGGATTTTGGGTTTGACCTTGAATAAAAAAAAAATAAAATTGAGGAAGCCAATAGGGTTTTAAAAATTAATTCTAGCTTCAAAATTGTTTTTTGTTTTAATTTTTAAGGAGATAACTCAATTTCCTTACAGTTCGAGGAGTTTTATACACCGAATTCATTTGAAAATTTTGGAAAAATTTATACAAGATTTTCATGGGTTTTTGCATGAGGGATTTTAGGGCATAGAAACCCCTCCTCTCACTAATTTGAAGAGGGTTTAAAACAATAATTTTGGCATAAAATCATTTTGCAAATTTCTCTTGGATTGTGCAATGGTTTCTAGAGCTCAATTTGTGATTAATATAACTCTTTTTGCAGTAATCAAAAAAAGCTTGATTTTGGGAGGCTGCAAGCCCTTTGGAGTTTTGATTTTGTTTGTTTATTTTTCAAGGGCTAACTCCTAATTTTTGCAATGATCACCTTATGATTCAAGGAGGATTTTGAAATTATTTTTACATTAAAATTTTTTTAGACTACTAGGATTTCCAACTCACATATTTCATGCCATTTTTATTTGCATCTAACATTGGGGAATTTTATATATTATATATATATAATATAATATATATATTATATATATTATAATATAATATATTATATATATAGGCAATTTGATTAAAAAATGGGGCAATTTAAACTTACAAAATACATTTTGGTTGTCTCTCCTTGGATGCGTTGGTGGGGTTGAATTTGTCTTCTCTGCAACTAGCTTTTCGTCGGTCGACTGTATCATCTCCGCCCTTTTGCTCTTATTTTCCTCAAGTGATATGCTTTCTCTATACCATAGAAATCCTCATGCTATCAATGCACATATGTATGCTTACTCAACCAATAGGTTAGGTAGGGAGAGGGTCAATGGGCTCATTCTTGCACTATCAATCCAGGAGGCTAAGGTTAAAGAAATAAAGGAATAGGGTCGATGGCGTAGGTAGGGATCGATGGCATAGGTAGGGATCGATGGTGGAGGCAAGGGTTGATAGTGGAGGCGTGTGGCTTAGGAGATAGAGTTAAAAAAATAGGTTGAGTCACGATTTTGTTTAATATGGTATTGATATTTAGTTTTGTTGTTTTTTAATTAGTTTTTTTTTTTTTTTTTTGATTTTTTTATTTATTTGTTTATACAATATTAAATTCATATAAATTAATCATAATATGATCTTAAATCTTAATCTTAATCTAAATTAATCTTAATATAATATTAAGCTTAATTTAATTTAATTTAATATTAATATTAAATTCCATTTTATAGATATTTTGGAGTGAGTGCATGAGTATTGAGGCAATAAAGGCCTTGAAACTTGTCGTTTTCAAACTTGCTTTACGTAGTGATACATGACAAGGAAAATGGTTAGTGGTGTGACACTGCAAAGGGTTGCCTATTCATGAGGGACATATCACATGAGAGTTTTGTATCTTAGATACATGTCGTTGGAAGTTCTAGATCCCAACAATATGCCACAAGAAGTTGCCTTTCATAGTGATACATATCATTGAGATAATAAACACAAACACAATACATGCAATAGAAAATGTACAGTTTGGTGCATCACTTGGTCAATGGACTCATCATTGTTGTATCCCACTAAATGGGAACTTCCTAGTTCTATATCACATAGGAAAGGAACTTCATATTGTTGCATCACAAAAGAATAGAACTTCTTAATCTTGTATTGCACTACAAGGGAAATTCTAAAAGACCTCACCAAACTTTATCTAAGTTTTTGCAAGAGGAAAAAAATGGTATATGAAATTCATAAATCAAGAGAAGGAGGTGTTGAGGGAATAATAAGAAGCCTTCGTATTGAGGGACACCCTTCTTTTCTCCTAGTTGTTGAAAATACTTAAGAAAAAAGAGGGTGGTTGTTGGGGTGTCTACAACAAGGAGACACCTTGCTAAAGTATATGAGTGATTACCTGACTCTAGACTTGGTTTTCTCCATTATTAATAGGTATAATAAGATGAATATGATATTGTAGGTTGGATAGGAAGAATAATAAATAAATTTCTTAGACCCCCTTACCTTTCGCCCTTTGTGGTATCATATCCCCTATAGGCACTCGTGTTTGTTGGTCTTGGTCATCATCATTTTATTAATTGCAAAAGTAAAACTATTTTCAATGTTCATAACACTGGTGTATGTCTACCTCATGGTGGTAAATGTAACAAAAAAATCAAAACACCCATGCCTAATTTATCACAAATTTAATTACAATTTTTTCATGGAGAAAAAATTGGGATATTGTACTTTTCTTCTAAAAAATATACACGTATAAACAAACTTTTTGAGGTAAAAAGACTAGAAACCTTGGAAAAAAAATTAATGAGGCTTATGTGTTTCTTATATAATATCATTTTCAATTTTTTTCGCAAGCAACCCCAAAATTATTAGGCGTGCATGTGACACACAAATAGAGACTTTAATATGCAAGTAGCCCAATCTAGATGAGGCATTATGTAATGCAACACCATTAGACATTTTTGATGTATTTTAGGTTAAGAATTTCTATGGCAGTGGCATGGCATCTATATAGTGCAACCATAATATGTTTTTCTCACCATCAAGATTTAACACTACATAATTCTATAAGTTCCTGCAAATATTGTCATTGTCATTGCCACTTCTATAGAATGATGCAAAATCATCAACCATACAAAAAAAAATTATTGACCTGATTATAGTTTAAGTTAAACCATGACCATATAATCCTATATTTCTTAAGTAGGCTACTACATCAAGTGAACCATTGATCAACAATACCCCAAAATTCAACACATGAGCACCATAAGACTTGTAACCACCCTTCCCACATTTACTCAATTGTACTAGCCTGTCAAGGTAAACATGAGAGGAGGAGCCACTATGACATTACCTTACCTCCTAGATTCATTAAGGAAGTGGATTCTACAAGATGAAAACTTACTAACCCTCCTCAAAGCTGCGAGACCCACAAGAGCTAAACAATCACTTCAGGTGCCCAAACGCTTAGCTAACTTTCCTTTTTAGTGATTTGTACTCCTAGTTTCTTTCATAACAAGGTAATCTAGTGGCTATAACCCTCCATTCACATGGATATCCCCGCCTCCCAGCGACTGCAATATAGAATTCTAAGTTTAGTGCTTGCGACCCTAGAATTTGAGCCACTTTTTTAAGGTTAGGATCCAAACCTCTGCCTAGAACTTGACAGAACTTTCTAGAATGATGAATGACACTAGGAAAAATCCATTAACACAAAACTTAGATAATAACTTGACCTAACCAGGCCTAAGCATGACAGGCATTTTGTCAAACACATTGTGAACATGTAATCTACATGCCATAAATTCATATTTGAACATACGGGTCTCATACTTATTTGAAAATCATCAATAAGGTTTGGTGCCCTCTCATAATAGTTGCAAAAACATCTACTAGGTCATGCATTCAATAACCATTCATTTACTAATCAAAATATGATAAGAGTCATAGCTATAATTTTTCATGAAGCCATTCTTATAACCAGAATACTAACAATGATAGAATAGCCATCAAAGCCACATCATAGAAAGTACATTTACTCATAGAATACAAGAGTAAAAGAGCTCTTATTAAAATATGCAATTCCAACCAAACCAAGGACTTCCATGTACCACCCGACCATAGATTGGGCTGAACCAAATATCTCTTTCATCCAATCACCCTTGTGCCATATTCCAAGCATGAATGTGGGATCTCATGGAATAAACCAACCAAAACCAAACTAGGGCTTCTAGAGGCTAAACCACCTCAACCCTCAATTAGTGATTCCACCTCACGTTCGAACATCACTAACCATCATCAACTCAGTCTCTTCCCAAGTTGTCTAGGGCTCCAGAGTGTTTGTTCTAGGACTAGTAACTCAACCCATAGTTTTTGAAAGGCTCTAGAGTGTTTGTCCAACCAAGGCTCTGGGACTAGTAACTCAACCCACCAAGGGCTCCAGATATTTTTCCCAATGAAGGATTCTAGAACTAGTAAATCATCCAAGTTGTTCCAAGGATTCCAGATCTTTTTTCCAACCAAGGCTCTAGGAACTAGTAACTCAACCCACATACATAATGAACATGAGAACCAATAAGAAAAAATCAAGTGGGAAACCCACAACACCATGGCTATCCAATAAATGGCAAGGCTAGGAAAAGCACCATCAATCTAGGCAATCTTCCATGCCAATGACAAATCATAACCAAATAACCACATGCATATACCATGCATGCCAAAAATAGCAAGGAAATCATACATGTAACTCGATACCTACAAAGAAAACCCATTGTAGTTGTTGATCCTGTTGTCATCTTTTGTTTTCCTACTTTTTCTTTCCCTTAGTTTCCAAATCCAATGAAAACTAGAGTGCTCCAAGCATACCCCAACAATGCTCCAATATTTCTTGTGCAAGAGGAAGAGAGAGAGAGAGAGAATATAAAGAGAGCTTCAAAACTAAATTGACAAATCTTAAACTGACAAAAGCCATGAATTGATCGTCAAAAGCCTTTTTATCATTGAGGCCTCTATTTCCTTCATTTTCCTTCAATTTTCCTCTCATGCAAACATGTGACATTTCACCTTCCTTTTCTCCTATTTTCCTTTATTTTCATAAATAAATGCCAATTAATGCCACTTTTCCTTTTCCAATGCATTTTCCAATTTCGTTAGCCATAATAAACCAAATGAACACCCATTAGGATGCTTTTCCCACTGTTCAGCTTAGAATACATGTCTCATGACCTTGGTCTTATATTTTTTTACATGGAAA
>APFE030086810.1:3165-19794 GCA_000404065.3 Pinus taeda
GCTTTTCGGAAGGAGAGGGGCATGTTAGGTCCCTATAATACTAGTGATTCCCCCATTACTATTGTCATTGTATCCCTTATTGTTATTATTATGCCCCTATTGTCTCCATATTGTTATTAGTGTGGCCCATAGAAACCCATTATTGTTATTGTTGTGCCCTTATGTTATTACTGATAGGGCGGCTTGATTATATTGTGACCCCTTATACTCCTATTTATAGAAGATAGGTTTAGTCATTTGTATCATCCAATAATTGTTCATTTGTGTAATGTAAAGGAGGTTGCCCCCTTGGAGGCTAAATTCTTAGGCGTTGATCTATTTTTTCTATCTTTTTGTGAGCTGGTTTCCTAACATTCACATTGAATTGCCTCAATATGCATTTAATAATTTGTTGATATCTTCAAGAAAAAGATTGATATCTCTTACTTATTCTAAAGGGCTAATTGTATGGCATTACATTACACCACTATCATTTTTACAAAACACATACAATCATACTCTAGAAGTGTGAGCAATTGTTTATCAAACTTGTATGCCTCTACTTTGTGCTCCAAGACCAGTCACTTCCACACCAACCCACAAAGCACTAATTAAGAGTTATGTTTGTTATATTTCAAGAAACAAAGTCTCAAATCCCTTTGGAATCTCCTTGTTTCCACAAACCTAATCAAGGATGTATTCATAAATAATCTTCAACCATTGGCCTATTTAATGGACTAGTTCATGTTGATTTTGGGTAGCATCGGATGTCCTCTAGCTCCGAAATTTTGTAGAGGGGCTAGAATACATGAGATCTCTAGAACCCAGAAATCGTTTGGAGAAATTCCACCCAGATGAGGAGTTCATAAAATAATTAATATTTTTAATGAGTTACTAAGTCTAAACTTAGGAAACTAAATATATTAATGGGTATTAATAAGAATATGGGTGAGAAACTTCTAAGTGACAAGGATCAACTCTGTTTTAATCTTAGCCATTGATTAGGGACTTAATCTTGGTCGTTGATTCATCAACAGGAAAGTATAAGAGGAGGCTTGAGGGTCAGTTGGAGACGCACTTGAGAGATCAGCGATTCGATTTTTTTGGGGCGAGGTTTGCTGAAGAAATTGAACAAGTGATCTGTTGCAGTGAGAGGGACAGTTCGACAGAGGGACTTCAGTGCAAGGCTGAGAATACATAGTAGAGAGGCAGAGAAGCACCAAGAAAGCTCTGACGCAGTGACGCAGAGGGAGAGCTTTGACATAGTGATGCAGTTCTAGCGCAGATCTTGGAGCAGCCATCACTGCCCAACATTGGGAACAATGTAGTCACCTGTGTGGCTTGTTCATCTATCTCTAAATAGAGGTACTTCTGTTAGGTTTATTCTCTATTGGGTGAGTTAGATTCGGCACCCTAGTTGTATTTAGAAATCTGCTTAATAATAAAAACCCTCTATATGTTGCACCGATTTTCCTGCATTGGGTTTTTCCAAGGACGACTATCCAAAAATAACGATGTTCCTTGTGTTTTTGTCTCATTTCATTTCAGTTCATGATTTGTATGTATGTGTAGTCTGCAATAGTGTTTTCATCGCTATTTAAATAATTAAATAACTTGTTGAATGTAAAAAACAAGTAGGCGATGGTAAACCAGTGATTGTGGTTGTCCCGAGTGACAACGTCGTTTCAAAGGCAAAGGAGTAGCTAAAGGTGTGATGCAAAGGCTCATGCAGTGTCTGGGTCAGCATTTCAAGCTTGCATAGGGTGACGTAGAACCCAAGAGGATCTCACACAGTCACTGCGTCAGCTCTCTAGCCCAGCACAGAGCCTGAGAAGCTCGAATCAATCAGTTACCGGGGCTAGAGGAGCAGAGCAAGTTCGATCAGTGGAGTTGGTGGGACGTTGTCGTTGTTGGTGCAGAACAATGTCTGTGGAGACAGTGCCGAGGTAGAGGGAGTCACTGCCTTGACAGATTTCTAGCCAAAGAAATCTAGATCTGGGTTGCAGCAGCAAAGGAGGATTGGAGAAGAGTGATTCGACATTTGGCAAGAGGATTTACATGAAGGAAATCATGACTCATAGGGTTTTTTGTGCCAAAGAAATCCAAATCCGAGTCTTGCTAGATTAGCAGTAGGAGAGGGAGAAGAGAACTAGCGCTATATTTTTATTTTTTTTGTATTTTTTTTAGCAGAGATGATGGTCAATGGACTGAGGGATCAGGACAGATTGGATGGAGCATCCAAATTTGTCATTTGGAAGACCAAGATCCTAGCAATCCTAGACAAACATCACATCAAGGAATATGCCTTGAAAGTAGTTGTTGTTCCAGTCGACATTGATCTGCTGCAAAAGTACGAGGAGGCCCAGGCAAAGGCTAAATGCATGATTCTAGATGAGGTCAAAGATTATGTGGTCCCACACATTGCTAAGAAGGACACAACAAGGGAGATGTGGGAAACATTGACCACCTTGTACCAGGGCACTTCTGTCCAACGGAAAATACTATTAGAAAATCTGCTGAGACAATACCAAACGCAGAAGGGAGAAGATATTGATCCCTTCCTCCTTAGGTTGCAAGGGATTAGAGACCAATTGACTTCCGTGCGGTCTACACCAGATCCTGAGTTCATGGTCAAGACTACCCTAAATGTAGTTACCAAAGGCTGGGAGACATTTGTCCAAAGTATCTTGGGTAGAGCTTCTCTCCCCAGTTGGGAAGAAATGTGGGCAACTCTTCGACATGAAGAGACCAGGAGGCTGACCAAGGCAGGAAGTAGAGGTAGAGGAGCCCGACTCAAGAAGGAGGAGGATGCAACTCTCACATCATCGATACAACAAGGGCAGCAGAACCGAAAAAAGAAGGATATTTCCAAGGTCAGATGTTTCAAGTGTTGGGAACTTGGACATTATGCCACTCAATGCCCCTGGAAGAAGGGCAAGGAGGAAGCTTTTGAATCAAAGGCTGCTCCAGCGAAAGCTGACAGGGAAGGCGAGGATGACAATTGTGCCATGAGTGCTCATGCGCCTCTGGAGAAGAGGTGGGGCGACATGGAGTTGTAGTTGAGAGGACTACATGAATTGGGCATGATCCTTGAGGTGCCTAAACTCTTGGATCACATACGACTACGACAGCCCTTAACGACAGTAGCAAAATGACGAGTGTCGATTGGAGCAATAATGGCAGAGCTAGAGTGTCAAAGTCTAATGATCTGAAAATGAAGAGCTATAGGCTTCTTGTCAAGCTTGCTAGAACCTCTCCCACTTCCAAAGCTTAAACATTCCCAAGATTTATTGATTAACCAATGCGGAATTAATAATGTGCTTGAACATAAGTGTATGCATATATTTGTTTTAAAACCGTTATGTGTTGTAAGTTCACTTGCTTATGCCGATATAAAATACATATGACAGTAAGTAAAGAAGAAAATAAGCAACACACACATAGCAGCAAGATGCAACAATAAAACAACACATAATAGCAATATTAATTTGGAGTTCACCCAAAACTCTTGGGCTATGTCCCCTTAAGCTCTAGTCAACTCGACTAGGCTTTTTGGGATTATGGCAACAATTCTTTTACAAGCTCCACACTCAACTCCATTGGTTTACACAGAACACAATGGGCTTAGAACATCATCTCATCCCTGGCTCCGAAGCTCTCAGCTTTCTGGCTTTGGCTCTGGCTCTCAGCTCTAGCTTCTCTAAGCTCTCTCTCAGCCTCTGCGTGCATCAATGATTCGCTCGACCTCCAACCGACCTTTTGCAACCTTCCAACGACCTTTAGCAGCTTTGCTGCCAGTCAATCGTGCTCTCTGGCTTTTCGCTATCTCTCAGCTAACAGCTCTCCTTCAGCAACCTCCAGCTCTCTGCACGTTAGCTACAACAATCTTCAGCGACCTCCTAAGCGACCTTTGGTCAATGCTGCTCTCTGCATATCTGCAACCCATCGGTTACAATCCTCCATCATGCAAAAACCACAGGTTTTCATAAAAGCATCAGTTTCCCATTGCAATGAATCAGCGGGCACAAGAAACCCAACTGTTCGGCCTCCCTTCTGCAGAAGTAGCCAAATAATGCAATACACAGGAAAACTGTCGAAAATACATGATTGGAGCGTTTTAACCGGATCTCAAAATGCAGTCAATCACAACTATATCCCTCTCAAGTCCGTCCTGTCATCGCAAATCGCGATTGCACAAGCGGGAGGTAAAAAAAACCAAATACAAAGGAATGCATATAAAATCTGAAAACCCGGACTTCAAATATTATAGAATCGCCCCTATAAACCTATCGGGTTCGTTGCTATATCGCTATCACAAGTCGCGGTTTCCTTTGTATTTGGGTCTTATAATGGAAAACCCCAAATATATAGAAAAACCCGACAAATGCCTTTATATCGGAACTCAAAATATATCAATTCGCATCCATAAAACCTTTTGGGTCTGGCTTTATCACATGTCGCATATCTTCCCCGATCCCCGATCTCCGATTGACCTTATCGGTTATCGACGTATCGCATGTCGCAAGGTCACAAGTCCCCGATAAGTCCTCCCTTTGGCCGTGTTGTGATGCGATTAGATCTCGGTCGTTGGTCTTCCGCCACCAGATCAACGGCTGAGATCTTCCCCACTCAAACAAAGCTAATAGACAGTCCTCCGTCGTTGATCTACGCATAGTAGATCCGATGATCTGTGTTGATTTCGGGCAGAGAACTTGCCCGACTCTTCACGATCCTTACAGACCCAATGGAGTTTATAAACTCCCAATCCATAAAAGTTTGGGTCCACTCCTTGCGTTAACTCTCGATTATCTTTGCGCCCGATATCCGTCGGATGATGCAGTGTCCAGATCCTATGGTCGGCAGGTACCCAACATGCAAACAGTTTAAATACTATTTGATGTGATATGGTGGTTAATCTGAACCGTTGATCTGTGCATTTGATCAACGGCCCTCAACTCGTGCTGATCGTTGTCGCTGTTTTAAAAGGCCGCAGTTGTTTAACATAAAACTTGTGCTTTTCCGATGTGGTAACGAAACCCCACATATTATATATATATATATATATCTATATATTACTATTATTATATTATATATATATATTAGTATATATATATATATAATATATTATCTTATTTTATATATATATTTATATATATATTATATATGCAATGAATCGCATTATTTCTTGAATGTGATAAAAGGCTTTGTTACGATATATGTATATATATACATGGATGCTCAATAAAAAGGCCACATTTTCCCCCTTTTTTATACATTTGAAGACTTAAGAGGGTTTTCTAAGATCCAATTTAGATCATTTTGAGGCAGCGCAATGGATGTTGTAGCAGTGCGAGAGGCACAAAGCAATTTGTAGCAGCATAGTAACAACAGAGGGTCAACACAGATTAGCAACAGAGGTAGCTTCAACATCATGAGGCATCCAAACTGACCAACATGTCAATTTTTGGGTGAGTTTGAGTTACTTACGTCTCAGTAATTGAGTTGCAGTGCAATAGTTAGCAGTGGCAGTGCTATGGGCATCATGATGCAACATTTTGAGAGGGAGCTACAATACAGATGTAGCAGTGGCAATGGCAGAGTCATGGGCAACAATATAGGAAGCAACAGTGCAGTGGATGAAGGGCATCAGGCCAAGAATCAGCAACACAGAGAGCTGATGCAGTGTATCAGTGTAGTACTTTTGTTGAGAGGTGGTACTAGAGCACATTCCTCGCTAAGAGGGAGTGTTGATTTTGGGTAGCATCGGATGTGCTCTAGCTCCGAAATTTTGTGGATGGGTTAGAATACATGAGATCTCTAGAACCCCTAAATCGTTTGGAGAAATTCTGCCCAGATGAGGAGTTATTAAAATAATTAATATTTTTAATGGGTTCCTAAGTCTAAACTTGAGAAAAAAAAATATTAATGGGTATTAATAAGAATATGGGTGAGAAACTTCTAAGTGACAAGGATCAAGTCTGTTTTAATCTTAGCCGTTGATTAGGGACTTAATCTCGGTCATTGATTCATCAACAGGAAAAGTATAAGAGAAGGCTTGAGGGTCAGTTGGAAACACACTTGAGAGATTAGTCAATTCGATTTTTCTGGGGCGAGGTTTGCTGAGAAAATTGAACAAGTGATTTGTTGCAATGAGAGGGGCAGTTCAACAGAGGGACTTTAGTCCAAGGACAAGAATAAAAAGCAGAGAGGCAGAGAAGCACCAGGAGAGCTCTGATGCAGTGACACAGAGGGAGAGATATGACGTAGTGATGCAATGACACAGAGGGAGAGCTCTGATGCAGTGTCGCAATGATGCAAAAGGAGAGCTCTGACGCAATGTCACAGTGATGTAGAGGGAGAGCTCTAACGCAGTGTCGCAGTGACACAGAGGGAGAGCTCTGACGCAGTGATGCAAAGGGAGAGCTCTAACACAGTGACGCAATGTCGCAGTGACGTAGAGGGAGAGCTCTGATGCAATGACACAGAGGGAGAGCTCTGACACGGTGACGCAACTCCTAGAGGAGGTGACGCAATTCCAGCATAGAGCTTGAAGCAACCATTGCTGCCCAACACTGGGGATACGCACAGTCACCTATGGGGTTTGTTCATCTGTCCCTGGATAGAGGTACTTCTGTCGAGTTTAATCTTTGTTGGGTGAGCCAAATTTGGCACCCTAGTTGTATTCAAAAATCTGTTAATAATACAAACCCTCTATATGTTGCATTGGTTTTCTCGCATTGGGTTTTTCCAAGGACGATTGTCCAAAAATAACGGTGTTCGTTGTATATTTGTCTCATTTCATTTCAGTTCATGATCTATATGTATGTGTAGTCTGCAATAGTGTTTTCATTGCTATTTAAATAATTAAATAGCTTGTTGAATGTAAAAAACAAGTAGGAGATGGTAAACCAGTGATTGTAGTAGGATTTTTTATGCATAGATTCAGAAATTTTCACAGTTCAATGTCGGGTGTTTCTATTCTCAAGCTAGACCTTGCTAGCACTCTTCTTTGCATCTAGTCTTATTCTATTCAATAGCTAGAAGAAAGGGCAAACAATCCTTATACAAGATTGATCATACACAACATGCACGCATTTCTCTAGTTCTCTATTTTTCATACTATCAAAATTGGAAGATTCATATCAATTTATTCAACACTAAAGGTTGGGTATATATCTTGCAATCATTATTGGTTTTTTTTCCATGAAAATAGTTATCTTGCTTATGCGAAGAGAAAATAATGAAGCTTCATTAATTTCACTATCATGTCTAGAGAATAAGTTCAGAGTTACTAGTTGCATCAATGAAGAAATGAGTCCTAAATTCTAAAGATTACAGGACTCGAGGATTTTTTTAATTATAGATTTTCTATCATATGATAAATCCATGAAATGGATACCTAGATAATTTTAAAAGTGCTTGGTCCTAGAAGAGGGTTTTCTAAGGCCATATCTTACATGGATTAAGAAGGATTTTCTAGGTTTGTGTTCTTCATCATTAGATCTCCTAGCTAGATCCAAACTTTATATACATCTAATCAAAATGTTTATGCATCAACTTACTATACGGGTTTGTTTCAATTTAACAATTACATGCTTTAAAGGAGGAGAATAGCATAGGCATGTATACCACCAAAGTGTTTAGATGGATGCATATGTGCCACTTCTTATTACCTATATACAAAATTAAAAATGAGGCAAGCCATAGAATTGGTCTTTATTTAGTCTAGAATGATCATTGAACCAAGCTTGTTCTGTTGGCAACACATTGTTTAAAAGAGATTATATATATATCTTGTATTATAATATATACTACATTGTCAATTAGGTCTAACTTGTGTGGTTATGAGAGGTTGTCAATTCAAATCCCACTTGTGACATGTTTGTCCCTTGTGGATTGATTAGTTTTGGCAAGGTACCGACAATCACACTCTTACTTAGGATAACTTAGGATGGGACAAAATATTTCCAAACATTTAAGCACCACGGCTTTGCTCAAATGGTTTGACTTATCTTGTGAAAGTCATTATGACCAAGGTCAAATCCACTTGGTCCCTCAAGGTTAGGAGTACATGTCTACTACTTGTATTTACCTTCAGTTACCATTTATGAGGAATCATCTACAAGGTTTAATATTTATTGTTTTAATTCCCTTGAGAGCTGAGCTATCTGGTATATGGGATTGGATCCAAAATTTAATCAGAAACTAGATCAAGGATACCATGCCAAGATAAGTCCATCCTTATTTCCTTCACCATTGACTTAAACATAGAAAACAAACAGGATTTTCTACAACTCTTGCGAGGTTCCCTTTAGTGAAAGCTGATGCTAAATTCCATCACGTATTTTATCAATAAGTATAATCTACAAAATGAGCATGATCTGGAAAAATCATTACTCATATCTTTATGACTATATCATCAATAAAGGTCTGTAAGTATAGTAAAGCCATTAATACACCCCAAATTTAATGAATTATATGTGAATAGTACTACGAGTCACGTAATGCTTAGTCTCTATTGAATTATTACTTTCTTATGAATTTCTTTCGCGCCTATTTATTCATGTTCTTTCTCTGAGGATTAAGCCTTGGGGGTGGGTCTGCAGGCTTGTGCACCCACTGCGGACTAGTACCTGCCCGGTTGGTGGCGTCCGCTGCCCGTCTTGGTTCCTCCGCACAGGTAGCAATAAACATAAGAAGATTTGAAGGCATACATAAACCAAACCTGGAAATCATGTCTAGGTTAAAGATTATTGATGTATCAAGCCATTTGTTTGAATCATTTTAAAGTTGCCACAAGCTCACTTGTTATATAATGATCTCAGATATCAACCAACATTTTAGAATTCAGTCAAATTTTTGTGTACAAAATGTTGCAGAATTTCCTTAAATTTAATGTACATGCTGAACTCTTAGCAGTAAGTATCTATATTCTAGCCTGTAAAAGTTCTGAAAAAATAAGCATATTCTCCAATGTTGGTTCAATCATGGAATTTAATGAGCTTATAAATGTTTAAAAATCAAGTAGGAACTGCCGGAGGTTTTTGAGGGAGTAACTTACATATTGCGGCAAATTGAACCTGTTACAAAATCCGAGAACTATACATTCATCCAACAAATATTTCAGAAGCATCTCTCTGAAGTGCATGAATTACATGATATTAGAGGCCAGTTTTTTGGTTTTTGGCAATCTTCTTGTGCTCGTTGATTTTTTTTACAACTCTCATGGAGATGCTTTTGCACTCACAATGCTTACTCATATTTGTACCTTTTTATTGTCCCGCTCGCTATTTATGGCCACCAATGAACATCAATATTTTAATTAAATTAAATTAACCCCTTCTCAAAATGAAAGAAATTCAGCTCATTACAGCACAGAATGACAATACAAAATACTAATTATCCTTTTCAGCAGATGCATGCTGAAGCTCTTGCTGCACTCGCTGAAGCCAGGCTCCTAATGCTTTGTATTCTTCTGAACCAGAAAAATTCTCTGCCTGAAATACACTCCAGAAAATTTGAATCTTAGTAATCTAGGCCACGAGTTTAATACTCTAACAATGCATTATCTGCCCAGCTAAACTTACTAAAAGCTCATACTGATATCAGTTGTTTGTAAAATCCTAACAAATATCAATGATTTTCCTCTACCTAAATATATTTTGTGTATCTGCATAAAGATGCTATACATCAAACGTTAAGTTATCAAGACCAAACTGGTTGACCCCAACAACTGGAACCGAAAAAGAACCGGAACCCTTATTGCAAGCCAAATAACGAAATTTTTTAAGAAACCAACAAACAATGAATTCAACATGTTTTACCTATGATGTAACTGATTCATTTTATGTTAAGGACAGTGACCAAGTTGGCTTGACAACATTTCTCTAAAAGGTCTTGCTTCCCTTCTCCCACACTTCATTGTCTTAGTTAAATTAATAACAAGCGATCGTCATTTATCGCCGACACAGAGAACTAATTAGTTATCTGGTATACTAACAATCGGTCTCTGGAAATTACAAACATATGCTAAGATAATATAATTATATTTATAATTTGAAATTAAATATAAGATAAGATAAGATAATTATATCTATGTCCAACTAATGACCAATTTGTTATTGTTGGGATTTTATCATTATTATTTTTATATTTTATAAGTTCAGAGATGGAGATCCCTGTGTGAGGAACTTCAACATCCCCCAGTCCACCCTGAATTTTCCTAAAATTTGGGGGTGCTCTCATATGTGCACAAAAGCAGAAGAGGTTCTTCTGCTTTTGGTGCTGGTATATTCATCCTGAGAATTATTAAGCAACTATAATTATCAAAATCATTTTATAACTCAACTAAAGAATGGATATTTTGGCTTGTTCCCAGTATTCTCGAGGTTCTGAAAAATAAGCATCCATAAATAAACAGTTTTTTATTTCTTTCCCTAAGATGTTGTTGTTGTTGTTATATATATATATATATACTATTTTGAACAAAAATTAATTCCTGGTAAAAATTTAAATGACTTAATAATTCAATGCAAGGTATAATTGATAACTTACAAATAAGCTCGTAAATAGTTTAATAGTCCTTATTTTTAGAAATCTATCTTTCCAATATATCTCTTTTCTTTTAAACTAATTAGGCCAATTGATATAATTTTCCTACACATTATTCTAAGTTTCTTCACGAGCCGGCAATAATGGCAATTTTCCTAAATAAAGATAAGATGTTTCTTCATTTTTACTAGTTATAGTTAATAATATTTCGGGTCCTTTCACTGAATACTGAGAATAAATTTTCATCCTTTTCCAGTGTACACAAATTCCTACAGAAAACAATGGAGGAAATAAGTGGAATGAAACTGTCATAAGAAATTAAATAATAAGAAGATTCAGACCATACTATTTGATGATAAGCAGTTTGACAATAAACAGACCTGCAGCATAAGTTGGTATCTTGGCTGCCCTGTTACTATTGCCAAATCTACACTATAGATTGAGAGAGGCATACAGAGGTTGGATTGTAGTTAAAGCTGCTCTATAGGTTTATTAACCATTGGGTTAATCCCAAAGGGAGTAGAACAAGAAGCAAAAGTAGACCAATTAGAGGTCTCAGGTGGCTGGGTATTCAAGAAGTCAAGATATAGAGACCTTGGAAAGCATGCATGGTGTGCACAAATTATTTCAATCCCTTATAGATGATGTCATGTATGGTGGGAGTTTTGCTGGTCAATGTCAAAACACAATGATTTTTTCATAATACGCAGACTGTTTGAATGAATAAACCTTATAGCTGCAAACCATCCAATTCAGTTTGATTTTATGACAAGATAACAATTCTAATCATAACCCAGATGAATTCAAATAGATTGCATAGACAAAATAAAAGATATACACGTTTTCCATCATCACGTGTTTCAGGATTGTCAAGTACTTTCTCTGAATGGTTTCACCTCAATCAAATGTTAAATTTATAAGGACAATGCACACGGATATGAGATGGAATTTGTAAATGAGTTGTGCTTTTTCTAAATACCTTTTTTTCAGATTTCTCTATGGTTCAACAGAATGATCATAGTAAGTAGCTGCATTTAAGTAGATAAAAGCTTAAAGAACCACACATATTAATGTGACAAGACTAAAGATGAGTGACGGCAATATCACAAGTGTAGCTGAAACATTGCACAATATCATAACTCAAACATTCAATACAGCCCGTTTTGTGATTGTAATGTAACTCAATGATCTTCCTCTAAGATGAATCTAAACAAGGCCTAAAAAAGAATACCTGTTTAATGGCATTCTTTAGATGCATTTGGGCTGCGCTAAGCTCACGCATGCTACCAGTGGAAGATGCAATGTCAATATATTGCTCGCAAAGCTGCACTGAAGCACGAGCAAACTTTTTGAAACGCTCTTCATTGTGACTCAGATCAGATCCCTGTTTTTGCCATCAAATGAGCATAAGATATAGCAGATCTGCTAATGTAATAGATGTTATTTAGAACTTAAATGTGTTAATTAGGATCTAGGAATATCATAAGGTCTTATTAATATAGTGATGTAACAATGAGGCTTAATATTGTAGTTAGTGTAGTTGTTAAAAATTAGGTATTTAGGAGTTATGTAATGTGCTCCTCTTTTCCTACTATATAATGAGACATTATATCATCTAATAACATATGAATCAATCCACTTTCTCATTCTAATGTGTATTCTTCTGCACATTTTAATGTGTAAAATTGACATGGTATCAGAGCCAGAGTAAGGAGACATTGAGGAAGTTGGGTGAGGGAGCCGAGGGACTGCTGTGATTGGAGAAGGCGCCGAGAGACTACTAATCACACACAAGTGAGAGAAAAGGGAAAGTCAATCAATTGTATTAATGACAATTGAATCAAAGGAAGAGAATCTAAAATAGATTTTCCACACATGAGAATGACACTGCAGTTTGAGGCCCTTACGGCATGCAGGTCTATTCCTAGAATTAAACCACAAAGGAAAGAAAACACTGCTACATGGATTAAAATGTGAGGCCAATCAGAGAAGGAAAGGTTGCTGCTCAGGGAAAGATGAATTGACAAAGGAAGCCATAAAGTACAATTTTGATTGAAGTTGAAGTGTTCAGCTACCTAGCTTTAGGGTTTAATTTTCCAAGGGAAGAACCCACTACATGATCTAATAATCGTAAAGCTTTTCCTAGGTTCAAGTCAATGCTTACTGTTTTAGCTCACTGATTCATCGTCCGGAGCAAGAATGGTACTTTAATCTGTTGGGATAAAAGAAATGGATTTCTTCTAGTACTTTGTACTGTGAAGCATGAAATTAGATTTCTTAGTTTCATGAAAATATGTAATACCTGGTAAGCTCTAACTTGCTTCAAGAGAGCTTCCGTGCACATGTTTGAGTTACCCTTGAATTTGTGCCATCGAGCATACAGGCCCCAGACTTCCCCCCCGCCTTCACCACTTTGCACCAGCTGTAACCACAATATCAACATGCCTGGAATGTCAGGATCATTTGCTATCACTTTAGAGCAGGACATTTCTATATCTACGATATGCCCATAAATTACAAGTATGCAAGTTTGAACAAAGATAGCACAGTACCTGCTGTAATATTCTTCCACATAAATCCACTAATTGTTCTGTCTCAAAACTATACTTGACACCACCATAACTGTCAGTGTGGACTGAACCTGTGTCCACAATATTGTTTGGTTTGTCTGAACAGAGACGTGTATTCGTTTTACTCAAATCATTACCAGACAAACTATTATTGGATTCAAGATTATGACCAGTACCATCATTCCGAATAATAGTACATCCAGATGAAATCTTTCTGGATTCCATCTCTTCCACCAACTTTGAAAGCAAATTCAAATCTCCTCTTTTGTTATTAGTCAGATCCAGCACCATTTTTAATGCTTCCAATGCCTGCAAAAAGTCACTTGTTCATGATAAGACATAAAACTTCCTCATTATAATTAAAAGCACTTGAACTTAGAATCCTTAGGAGTCAGGACCATACTACTTATGATATTTAAGTTGGCACTCTCAAACATAAGCTTTCCAGAGAGAGCTATGTTGCTGAAAAATGACTATTCCAGTCAGATGTAACCCAAATGCAAACCATAACTATATCCACATTATTCAACATTACAATGAAAAACACAGTTAACTACATTAGTCACACCAATGGAAAGTCACATTTTATAAGGCACCCCAATGTGACACATGCATCAATTCCATAAATGCTAGAGTAGATACATTTTAACCCCAGATCTATTAAATGCCTGGAGCAATAAAAAAACTTGAGATGAAAACCTCTTGTCTGTTAGGAGATATGGGATTAAGATGGGACCATGCCAGTAATGGACATATCACCCCACCCAGGATGTAGAGCACCTCATTTCTCTTGGTGCAAAGATTATGCTGTGGCATGCTATTATGCCAAAGTAGTTTAGTATCAAAAACATATGTAAAATCATAAGTTGAAATTTTTGGTTTGAGCCACACCCTAACCATTAGATCAACATGCCCAAAATAATCACAAGGGGCATTTCCATTTATAATCATATAATCAACGTTAAATTTCAGAACTCACCTGACCAAAATTACCAGTGTCCATTGCTACTTGACTATAGTTCTCCCACATCTGCCAACTATTACGCCTGCAAAAAAAGGAACATATCTTTTACAGGGAACTATCATTGAACACCAGTCTGTCTCCTTTGTCAGGTAATGTCCATAAACCAATCAAGTCAAGAGAAAATAAACCTGAACTTTAGTGCTTCTTTAAAAGCAATAAAGGCTTCCTTGTTCCTCTTCTTCATCATATGACTGCAGCAAAAAACATTGTTTGCTTACAAAGTTACACTTAACAAAAAAATTATATTGAGATGTACTGTATTAAAAATTTCAGTAAGCAATATTTATTGTGTATAAAAGGCAGTAATTGTATAAAACAAACTGCCATTGCATTGATAATATCAAATGTTGAAAAATAAAATTCACGATTGATGCATCTACTTAATAAATATGTAAGCAACAATTGAACATCAAATATAAATCCTCAAATCATTCCTCAATAAGACTTCATTTGATCAAATCAAGGCAATAAAAGGATAATTGTTGCAAACCTGTGCGAGAGCATCATACATGTCAACCAATGTAACATGATATCAATAATGAAAATCCAGTAATAATTGTTGAAGCCCAGATAACTCCACCGTACTTGGTAGCCATGATAGCATGAAATAAAGACTCATAACATGTTGTTCCTGTCTATGTCACACGGTTCGAGTTCGAATTCGAGTTCGACAACAATTCAGTTTGATTTGAATTCGAATTTTCCGATCAGGTTCGAATGAGGTTCGGCATTAGGTTCGACTATACATATTTTTCAATATATATATATATATATATATATATGACAAAATAATAGAAAATTCAAAATCGATCCATAAACACATGAATACAAATATGTCTGTGTTTTTGTTGGCAATGGCATATTAAGATTTGAATTTAAATAAATGATCAATTAGTGAAATTCAAATATAAATAAAAATGGGTGCATCATACCACTGCTCTGTGCTATGTTTATTACCAGACTTTTCAGTATTTATATCAGACCTTTAATTAGTTTAGCAGTCCTCCAAATTTTAATAAAATGCCAAACAATGTACTAAGTTAAAGTTTGAACAATGGGTGAATCATACCACTGCTCAGTGCTATGCTTATTACCAGACTTTTCAGTATTTATATCAGACCTTTAATTAGTTTAGCAGTCCTCCAAATTTTAATAAAATGCAAAACAATGTACTAAGTTAAAGTTTGAACAATGCAAATAACCTTCCAATTATATAAGATGACAACTGATTAGTTTTTAGGCCACTGTTAGATGTATTATGACACTGTACAGTGGCTACCAACCGGATGCATTTACATATGATATAATGATTAATTATGCTTGCAAGACAAGGAAGCTTGGAGGCGCACTTCAGTTCTTGGATAAAATGAAAGAAGAAGGGATTAAGCCTCTGTATGGTACTTATGCTCATCTCCTTAAGGGAATCCTCTTCGACAGAGATTTTGAGGAAGCATATTCATTCCTGATTCAACAGAGTGGAACGGATCCCAATTTGGATTCAGTAAACTGTGAGTATTTGATCAGTATTTGTCACAAAGTAGGCCTAGAGGAAGAAGCACGCCATCTTTTCACAGAGATGAAAGCTAAGGGTTTGGAGCTTCTAGATGACAAATTGTACACACAGAATTTAAATGAGAACAATGAGCCAAAACCGATTTGAAAACAATTTAGTACAAGTGTTGATTTTCCATTTAATATGGATATCCATCATTGCTATACCAATAGATCCAGCCGAGTTTACTGTAGGAATGTCATATCATTTCAGGTATGCACCAAAGGTGTTTCTCAGTAAGATAATTTTGTAGCATTCGCTACACATCGAATGCGGGAGTCATGATGGCTTTTGGCCTGATGGTAAATTTCATAGGAACTTCAAAAAAGATAGTTCCTCGATTTCAGCTGTAGTGCATGAATGTTCATAGGTAAAAATCGATCCATTATTCAAATCATGCAGATGCAGATGTTTGATAAAACTGCCAAAAAAACCATCGAACCTCAAAAAAAACCGTTGAAATTCACGTTAAAATATGTACAGGTTCGAATTTTAAGGTTCGATTTTCAGGTTTGATTAGGTTCGATTAGATTCGAATTCGTTCAGGTTCGCCGTTCAGATTCGACTTTCAGGTTCGGCGAACCCGAACGAATTTCAAATTTTTTTTCAGGTTCGCCGAACCCTGTCACATAGGTTCCTGTTACCACAAAATCTAATAGGCCTAGTCCAAAGCTTCACTCAGCAACCTAGGTCTTATGTCAACAAGAGATCAGTCACCACTGTCGCCTCAATGGCTTCTCTCCAGTTGTTTAGTGTTGGATATTATCTCCACAAGGGAGGCTTCCTGTTGGACACCTAATACTAAATGGGTTAGTGTGGAAGCCGAATGGACAAAAGGAGTCCAAGGGACCTTGGGATGTGAAACCCAAGAGTCACATAATGTACTATAAATGTAAATCTCTTGTTAATAAAATTGTATTGCATGTTTTATCTTTCATATCTCTCTTGTTGTC
>APFE030086810.1:29006-52834 GCA_000404065.3 Pinus taeda
CTCTCCACCAATTTTCATGGCTAGAGCACATTCGATGCTACCACAAATCAACACTCCCTCTTAGCGAGGAATGTGCTCCAGTAATGCTCCACCATTGAACATCACACTGATCCTTCCGCATCGATACCTCTGTTGATGCTTGGCTTGATGCCCAACATCCACTGCATTGTTGCTTCATGTACTGCTGCCCATGGCTTTGCCACTACCAGTGCTACATCTGTACTGCAACTCCCTCTGCATTCGTGTTGTTGTCGATCCTTCCTCCCAACACTGCATCCGCAGTGCAACTCTCTCTCAAATGTTGCATCATGCTGCTCATAGCACTGCCACTGCTAATTGCTGCACTGCAACTTAGTTACCAAGAAGTAAGTAACAGATCTACCCAAGTCATGACATCCTTGTCAGTCTGGAAGCCTCCTAATGTTGAAGCTACCTCTACTACTATACTGTGCTCCCTCTATTGCCTCTGCGCTGACGAAAGCACCTCTGTGCCTCTCACACTGTTGCAACCCCCACTATGCTGCTACAGACCTCTGCACTCTAGCACTGCCTTGTCACTCCATCGCATCTTGCTTCTACCGACATCTGTCATCCTACTACTGTCACTCAGGGGTCTCATAGCCAGATATGATCCAAGAGTTTGGGTACCTCAAGGATCCTACACCTCATCTTCTGTAGTCCTCCTAACTACAGCTCGATGTCTCCCCACCTCTTTTCTAGAGGTGCATGAGCACTCTGTTCATTTGGGGTAGCATCGGATGTGCTCTAACCACGGAATTTGGTCGAGAGGTTGGGGCACATGAGATCTCCAATACCCAGAAAGGGTTTGGGCAGATTCTAAACAGATCAAGAGATATTAAAATAAATAAAATATTAATGTGTATTAATATGAATCTGTGTTAGAATGGTCCAAAAGACATGGATCAAGCCAGATCTAATCTTAGCCATTGATTAGGGACTTAATCTCGACCGTTGAGATGTCAACAGGAAAAGTATAAGAGGAGGTTTGAGGGTCACTTGGGGAAAACACTAGAGTGATCAGTCATTCTATTCTCTAGAGAGGGGTTTGCTAAGAGAGATAGAATCAGTGATTGGGAGAGTAGCTAAGGGGCATTCAATACAGAGAGATAGAGAGGCAGCGATAGTGTCGAGATAGTAGCAGAGAAACCAGAGAGAGACACAGGAGTAACCAATGCTCACGCAAGGCCATGCAGAGGCAGCTACGTGTTGCGCAGAGCACTAGAGGAGCCAGCATAGCTGACACAGACGCTCAGAGAGCTGACATAGGGCCTCCTGGGGCTGACGCAAGTCATGATAGCCTGACCCAATGCCAGTGTTGGGCTAGGAGAGGCTGACACAGTCTAGATTGGGCAGGCGCTGGGGTTTCTAGGGCAGATTGGTGCTGAGTAGCTGCCAGAAGGACTATCCGGAGTTTCAGCCAGTAGATTTGTCAGAAACCAAGAGGTATTACTGCTAAGGAAATTCTTTGTTGGGTAGGCCAATTTCGGCACCCAGATTGTACTCTGATATTGCTTAATAAGAAAATCCTCAGATAGTTGCATCGGTTTTCCCGCATTGGGTTTTTCCGGGGACATTAGTCCAAAAATAATGGTGTCATATGGTGTGTTTGTTCTTGTTTCGTTTAGTTGTTGATCTGTAATATGTTGAGCATGCACTAGTGTTTATTTTCAGTATTTACATTGTAAATAACTTGTTAAAAAAAAATAACAAGTAGGTAGGAATAAATCAGATAAAGTGCATGGAGAGTTTCTAACTAAGTAAACTTAGAAACTTCAACATGGTATTAGAGCGTGATTGCAGATCATAGGAGGACTAAAAGACATTAGGCAAGCAGAGCAATAGCAGCAGAAAACAGTTGTCCCGAGGTGACAAAAATTGTTTCTGGCAACACAAAATCCAAGGAGTGTGACGTAGAGCCAGCCAGGGCCATGCAGAGGAAGCCGAGAGATGCACAAATTCCCAAAAAGGCCAGCGTTGCTAACGCAGAGGGCCAGAGGGCTAACGTAGGGCATCCCAGGGTTTACGCGAACCCATCTGGGGTGACACAAAGCCAGCGTGAGGCAGAGAGGGGCTGACATAATTCACAAAGAAGCAGTTGTTGGGGTCTAGAAGGCTACAGGAATATTGCAGAGTGGAGTTGGTGAGGTACTCTAGTCAGAACAGTACCTGACAAAGTAGGGCCAAAGAAGTTGTTACTGAGGGTTTCTAGTTGAGGAACCCAGATCAGCAGTGCAACTGCACGAGTCAATCAAAGTAGGGGGCATCTCGACAAGCGACAGAAGGATTTCCAGGAGGGGAAATCAGGACTCAGAGGGACTCCATAAGAGAACTTCCAGGCGGGAAGTAGAGACTCAGAGGAGTCGAAAAGAGAACTTCCAAGAGGGAAGTAGAGGAGCATCATGGCACTACATGGGGTAAGAGACCAGGATAGACTGGATGAAGCATCGAACTTCGCAGTCTAGAAGCTCAAAATCTTATTAGTGCTCGACAGGAATCGTGTCAAGAACTTCGCCTTGAAAGTAATATGTGGTACGACATGATCCTTGACCTCATCAAGGATTATGCACTTTTCCTTTGCCATTGCATCCTCATACGTCTCATTATTAGTTGGGTCTACTAGGATAGCCACGGTTCTCAAGGTGAAGCCCTTGATGTGATGCCTATCTAGAATTGACAGGATCCTAGCCTTCCAGATGACAAAGTTGTACGCCCCGTCCAACCTATCCTGATCCCTCATTTGTTCATTGCCATCTCCGCTCTTCTTCTGGACTCCCTTTGAGATTCGACTTCCCTCCTAGAAATCTCCCTCTAAGTCCTGATTTCCCTACTGGAAATCTTTCGACCAACTGTCGAACTGCTCCTCTCCAATCCTCTTTGCAACTGCAACTCGAATTTGGATTTCTTTGCTAGAAATCCGTCAAGGCAGCGACTCCCTCTACCTTGCTTTTGTCTCGTTAGGTATTGTTCTGCTTCGACAGCAACAACACCCCGTCAGCTTCCTAATCCACAATCTACCCACAGCTCCCTGTACCTAGCAACTGAAGAAACTGAGCCTTTCAGCTCTACGCAATCCCAACAAAGGCTAAATCACTCCTCTAGCCAACTGCGTCAAGCCTATTTGACTAAGTAGGATGACGTGACTCTTCATGAGCCTCTTCTACCTCTCTCTGCCTCTGTGTTGGCCCTCTCTCTGGCTTGAAATGATGACGCAAGCCCTTTGCATCACTCCTTCTCTGTTGCTTTCTGCTTAGGAGCAGCTCTGTGTCTCGAGACAATTGCTACTGCTGCAAATACTTCTGATTACGCTGATGCCTTCAGTCCTCCTGTGATCTGCAACGCTCTAATACCATGTTGAAATTTCTAAATGTTACCCATTAGAAATCCGTACTGCATTATTTGGTTTATTTCACCTACTTTTTTATTCCTTAGCAAGTTATTTGTTCATATAAATACTGAAAATAAACACAAATGCAGCCTTAACTCATATATAGATCAGCAACTGAAATATTAGACAAAAACAAGGGGCACCGTTATTTTTGGACAATCATCCCCGGAAAAACCCAATGCAGGAAAATCGATGTAGCAGTTCTGAGGGTTTTATTATTATGCAGATTTCTTGAGTACAACTAGGGTGCCAAACTGGCTCACCCAACAGATATTTTACACGGCAGTAATGCCTCTTCTCGGAGACAGATATTTAGTTTCTTCGAACTAGTCTTCCCCATGAAAATCCTTCTGGTGCTTCTCCAAGGCTCTATGTCATCCCTACTAGCCTCTGTGTAGGTCATGAACCCTCTGCGTTAGCCTTCTGCCTCTCTGCGTCAACTCTTTGGCCTTCTGCATCACCCACGCAAGCCCCTCAACCTTTGCATAATCTCTGGCTGCCTCTGCATAGTTATGGCTACCACTGCGTCAACCTCTTCAGTCACTACGCTGACCATTGGGCACTATCTCTGCCTCTCTAATGTACTCACTGTCCCTCACTACAACATATCACTTATTCAAATTTTCTCAACAAACCCCGCTCCAGAAAATCAAACTAACTGATCAATCTTGGTGTATCTCCAACTGACCCTCAAGCCTCCTCTTATACTTTTGATGTTGACTCTTCAATGGTCGAAATTAAGTCTCTAATCAACAACTAAGATTAGATTTTGCTTGATCCATGTCATTTAGAACTTTCTCACCCACTTTTATATTAATACCCATTAATATTTTAATTTTCCGAAGTTTAGACTTAGGAACCCCATTAAAAATATTAATTATTTTAATATCTCTCTAACCGAATGGAATTTCCCCAAACCATTTATGGGTCTTGGAGATCTCATGCGCTTTAGCCTCTCCACCAATTTTCTTGGCTATAGCACATCTGATGCTACCACAAATCAACAACTAAGGCATGTATTTCTCTCCTTAATGGCATGAGTTACACTCCTCTAAATGGCATATGTTACTCTTCCTCGAGGCATGTGTATTGCTCCTCTTTTATGACAAGAATTTGTTGTTCCTCCTATATATGTGTCTCATGTCTTGTCACCCCACCACTACTACTTCTACATTGTGAAAGAAGAATTCAAACTTGAGAGAGAGAGAGAGTTGGGGAGACTTGAAGAAGATTGTGAGAGAGAGAGAGAGAGACTTGGAGAGTAAGAGCATAACTTGGTGAGCCAAGGTTGATTCAGTGTTTCACTGCTTCAGTGTTGATTCAGTTGAAGGGGAGTTTGATTCATTGTTTGCATCTGTTGTTGCTACAAGTGATCTTCATGTTACATCTTGTTCAGATTTGGGTGAACTTACTCATTCTCTTGATCTCTCAGTGTACTTTGTATCTCTACTAAACAATTCATATCTAACAGAAGAATCTAGTTGGGTTTTCCCCTCGCAGATTTTGCCCTGGTCATTGGACATAAATTCTCTATGTCTCATTCTATTCTTGCTTGTCTTTTATTGTGCATTTGGTTTATTTTCTACCTACAATTGCTTACTAATATTGCAATAGAAAGAAGTTTTCGGAATAAGTAATTGTTTCATCATAGAATGTTAGAATTTCAACAATAGGGAGAGATGGGACTACACTATCTCAATCGAGGTCTCTCAAGTAGTGCCCCTCCTATACCCATTGGGCCATCACGGGAGATCCCACTAGACTAGGATGAAAGATTAACCCCCCATTTAAGGTGAGGGAACATAATCATGGTCAAAACCCCTCTTTCTTCCAGGTTACCCCAACATGTGCTCTTTCCATATGGGCGAGGAAACATATGACTGATGCAGGTGGCAAAGATATGAATGGCACATCGACATTGGCCAATAGTGGTTGTCAAGGGTTGTTGGCTAGCCGACTAGAAGCGATGATGGGAGAGAAATTTCTCCTATGGGGTCACTCACTTTGGTGGGTAACAGGAACCTTGTACTTAAGTTGAGGCTTTCACATAGAAGCCTAGTGAACGTCATATACCCTTGTACTTAGAATATCTATCATAGGTGACCTCATACCAAGACTCCTCTCATTGGTGAAAGTCCATAAAGTGTAGGTGGTATTGGCTATGGTGACAGTGGGCCACTACCTCATTGTTGTATTTTGGTCTATTCATAGCCTAGTAGGGTACCCCTCTACAAGGCCTACTAGATTTTGCAACAACATTTATGTCACCATTGTCGAGGACAAAGCAAGTTTGTTTCCTCGTAATTTGAAGCCTTAGTTTTACCCTTTGAAGTCAGATAATCTCAAATAACAAGATAGATCCCCTTTTGGCGACTCCAATATTGATAAACCATTGAAGTAGCTACTGAAACCTTCCTAACCTACCACCAAAGGAATGAAGATTCGCCTAGCACTCCCTTCATAGATAGGGTAAGCATGAGGGGGGGAATTTCACCCCAGAAGCAGTATGCTCTGGGTCCTTGGAATTTTGAGAATTTCTTAGGAGCTCTTTACCCTTTGTGCCCAAAATATAGAGTTGGTTCCCCTCTTCTATGGTAGGAAAAATTTAGACCCTAAGATGCACATCCATCAATTTGAATGTGCTTGCTTTGGTGAATACCTTAAAAGAGATCGGGAAGATGTAGTCATGACCTTGTTTGACATATCATTAAAGGATTATGCCCAAGATTGGTTCATGTCTCTCCCTAAATAGTCCATTCGTCCTTGGGATGAGTTGGTCGTTGCGTTCTCAACCAAAAGGATTGAGGAAAGAGACATTGTTGATCACTACAAAGACTTCCTCCTAATCCAAAAGGGTGACAATGAACCTGTTAGAGTTTAATCAAAGATTTAACACCCTTGTGGAGATGATTCGTGTGAAATTGAAACCTCATGATGAGTTGATCCTCACAACGTACCTTCAAGGCTCAAGCCTTTGTTAGGGAAATAGCATACTTAACTAGAGACAAGAAGCCAAAAACTATCCTTCATCCCCAAGAAGTGGCCCTCAAAGTTAGTGAATCCCTAGAATTTGGGCTTCTCAAGCTGGAGGAGACATTGGTTGATGATCATAATGACCTTCTCCAAAGACTGCAAGGACAATTTGATAAGGTAATACCCATTGTAGCGTATAATTACAACATCCTTCTTTCGTAGACCAATAAAATAGAAGAAGAGCGAGATCAACCCTCTCAAATGGTCCAGAGTGAGATTGATCTTGACCCCCCAGTTGTCCTATATACTAGGCAACTCAAATCCGAACATCCACTGTTTTATATTACCCTTAGATTTGACAATTGCAACCTTCGTGGATCAACTCCAAACATAATGTTGTTTAAGATAATGCAAAGATTAGGGTTACACATCTCTAGGAAATATAAGAACATCTATGCAATTGATTCCAAGGAAGTTAAGGTATCTAGCATTATAGAGAAATAAAAGGTTACCTTAGAACGATACCCCAAAAGAATATCACTTTGGACATTGTGGTGATTGATATCCCTACCAATTGGGTGATGCTCCTCTCTAGACAATTCACATATGTTCTTGGAGGAACTATCCAAATGGACATGTCCTACATAAAGGTTCCTATGGGGGAAAACGCATGCCATCATATAAAGGCAATCATCCACTCGACCTTTGATCATGCCCTCTTATGTAACCAAGGAAGATATATTGGAAGAATATGAATTTAGCAAATGGAAGATATATCCAAAAGACCCTGATCCTGAGCTTGAGCCCAAGGGAATATGGATTATGTATTTCGATGGAGCATGCTCAAAAGTTGGGTCAAAGGCAGGCATAGTGTTGATATCTCCTTCCAAGTCTTATAAAATGTTTTCTCTTAGGCTTCAGTTCGATTGTACTAATAATGTCGCCAAATACAAGGCCTTTTTATTGGGTTTGGACACTGCCTCGCACAAGAAAGTCTGGCATTGAAGAGTCGTAAGCGATTCTTACTTAATTGTTCCTCATTACAAAGGGTCTTTTAACACCAAGAATGAAAGACAAACAACAAAAGGAACATGTGGTAAATACCACAAAAGAATTTGAGGATTTCGCCTCACTGAGGCCCTTGTTGTGGCAGCCTAAAACTCCCAATCTGTTGATGATGACATAACTAAGATAGGAAAATGTGTGATAGAAGCCATTTATCAACCCATTGTCCACAACAATATTGAACATTGGCCTATTTTTGACGACAACAAAGAAATAATATGCTTCCTTCAAAACAAGATCTTCAATGTGGATGAGCCGAAAATTGAAGAAAAGCAAATGGTCATGGAAAGGCAATTCAATAAAAACAATAGAAGCAAAATCAGAGGAGAAACCCTAGAGTTTTCTAATGTTGTAGAAGTTAACCTAGGTTCTCATTCTTCCCCCCAAAATGTTGAAGTAGGAGAGGGATTATCCAAAGAAGAGAACGATGAATTAGAAAGGTTGTTAAGAGAATTTAAAGATGTTTTCGCTTGGTCTTACCAATATCTTAAGGCCTATAGCCCTAAGGTCCTTCAACATACTATTCCCCTCCAAGAAGGAGCTAAGCCGATCAAACAAAACTTAAGGGGAATGAATCCTAAGTTGGCTCCTTTGGTTAAGGAGGAGCTCCAAAAGATGGCTTTGATCAACATCTACTAGACTAGTGCCTTGATCTAATTAGGCAATGTAGTCATTTATGACAAGATCCATGAAGAGGGTGACAGAATAAAGATCTCTAGTTTGAAACTCTAGTGACTTCCTTATATGGGGGATTTTAAGTTCAAGAAATGCATATATCAAATTTCACCTCAACGATTCTTGCAAACAAACTTTATGTGCCATAAAAAAATACGATTCCAAGGGAAGTTATTCCAATTTTTAATACGCACACATAGAAACCCTAATTCCACATAATATAGCATGCAAAATGGAAGTAAATTAGCATGAAACTTACACCATTCCATAAGAATCACTTCAATCAATCCCATGCAAAAATCTACCTCACAAGACAATTCTCTCCATAAAATCACATGGCATCCAAGTACAAGAAGACAAATAACTAGTGTGCACTTCTTGAAGCAATGATCAATAATGGAAATTGACTCCCCTCTATTTATACAAGGTTCACCAAATAATTTTTCCATAATTTTACAAGAAAACCCCTAAAATATTTGTTTTAAGCATTCAACTAAGTGAAAGATCACAAACCAACCTTGATATAACTCGAAAGCATAATAAAAATGCCAAAATAGCCCATGTGTAGGAAATAAGACTCTCCAACATGACATTATCCTCCATGAATGATCAATCTCCATCAAGCAAGAGATGAAATGGTCCACTGAGTGCTTGTCACTGCAGGAAATCATCAAAGCTTATGGGCACATCTCCAAAAGGCGCCCTCTCCACCATGATGTCATCTACAAAGAAGTTTACATCACCCTCCTAGGGTACATGAGGATGTCGCGCAATCATCTATGGAAAAAGAAGTCTCCCCATGCACAAATCTACCTCACAAGACAATTCTCTCCATAAAAATCACATTGCATCCAAGTAGAACCATACAAATAGCTAGCACGCACTTCTTAAAGTGATAATGGTCAATAATGGAAAGTGGCTCCATTCTATTTATAAAAGGTTCACCGAGTAATTTTTCCATAATTTTACAAGAAAACCCCTAAAATATTTGCTTTAAGCATTCAATAAAGTCGAAGACCACAATCCAACATTGAGATAGCTCAAAAGCATAACAAAAAGGGAAAAACAACACGTGTAGGAAATAAGACTCTCCACCATCATCAACGACATCATCTTCCACGAATGATCAAACTCCATCAAGCAAGTGATGAAATGGTCCATTAAGTGCTTCTGACTCCAAGAAATCATCAAGGTATATGGGTACATCTTTGAAAGGCACCCCCTCCACCATGACATCATCTATTGAGAGGCTTACATCACCCTCCTAGGGTACATAAGGATGTCATGCAATCATCTATGGCAAGTGTTTGGCATCAAGGCATGGTATCCTATGCTAAATTTTGTAGCTATAATCGGTCTTCATAATGTTAATTTGTACTTATAATAATAAAATATAAATTGTATTTGTGATAAAAGAAAATTATTTTGAAGCATGTTCTTCATGCTTGCAAGGAAAAAGAATTTTTATTTTATTTTTATATTCGAAATAAAAAATTTATAAGGCATGTTCTTCATGACCTTATCAAGTGTGGGAAAATGAAAATTTGAATTTGTATTCTAAACACCACAAAATGCCCAAATTGGCTTCCTAGTGATGAAGTTGGCTCAATCTAAGAGGCACATATTTGACCCCTTCCAATGTGTATAAATAGAGACCACTTGATCTCACTCCAAGCCAACTTTGCATCTCATCACTCAAGTTTATTTCTGATCTATCCTAGCAAAGGATAAGGAGGAAGAAGATGGTCAAGTTGAAGAGAAATAAGAAGTCGAATACAAGAAGAATCTTCACATCTGTGATCTATTGTTGCCCTCGCATGTGTGGATATTGAAGGTTGAAGTTTCTAAGTTTACTTAGTTTAGAAACCCTTCATGCACTTTTTCGGATTTATTCCTACCTACTTGTTATTTTTCCTTTAACAAGTTATTTACAAAGTAAATACTGAAAATAAACACCAATGCATGCTCAACATATTACAGATCAGCAACTAAAAGAAACAAGAACAAACACACCACATGACACCATTATTTTTGGACAATGTCCCCAAAAAAACCCAATGTCGGAAAATTGGTGCAACTATCAAAGGGTTTTCTTATTAATCAATATCAGAGTACAATCTGGGTGCCGAAACTGGCCTACCCAATAGAGAATTTCCTTAGCAGCTATACCTCACAGTTTGAGAGAAATCCCCTAGTTGAAACCCCGGAAAAAATCCTTCCAGTAGTTCCTCAACACAAAACTGCTCTGCAACCCTAGCGTCTACCCAATCTGGACTACGTCAGCCCCTCTATCTCACGCTGGACCTACGTCAGCCTTTCTTGATTGATGTGCTGCTCTCCCAACACAATCTATGCCTTCTCTATTTCTTTGTACTCAATGCCCCTCAGCTCCTCTCTTGATCATTGATTCTATCTCTCTTAGCAAACCCCACTCTAGAGAATAGAATGACTAATCATCTGGCATGATCTCCAAATGACCCTCAAGCTTCCTCTTATACATTTCCTGTTGACATTTCAACGGCCGAGATTAAGTCCCTAATCAATGGCTAAGATTCGATCTGGCTTGATCCATGTCTTTTGGATCACTCTAACACCGATTCTTATTAATACACATTAATATTTTATTTTCCCTAAGTTTAGACTTAGGGACTCCATTAAAAATATTAATTATTTTAATATCTCCTGATCTGTTTAGAATCTGCCCAAACCCTTTCTGGGTATTGGAGATCTCATGTGCCCCAACCTCTCCACCAAATTTCGTGGCTAGAGCACATCCAATGCTATCCCAAATCAACACTCCCTCTTAGTGAGCACTGTGCTCTAGCAATACTCCTCACTAAGTATTACTCTGATCATCCGGCATTGGCACCTGTGTTGATGCTAGGCCTTCCTGCCCAACATCCTCTGTATTGTTGCCTCCTTTACTGTTGCCCATGGCTCTGTCACTGCCACTGCTGCATTTGTACGACAACTACCTCTACATCTGTGTTGCTACTGGTCCTTTCTCCCAGCACTACATCCGCACTGCACCTACTCTCATCATGTTGCATCGTGCTGTCCACTGTTGCACTGCAACTCAATTACTGAGAAGTAAGTAACTGATCCTCCAACTGACCTCCTTGTTGGGCTAAAGACACCCACTCGTGCTAAAGCTCCCTTTGTCGCTGACAAGTGCTCCCTTTCTGACCTCTGCGTTGCTGCAACAACTCCCTACATCTTGCACTGTTGCAAACCTCTTTGTGTCATCTTGCACTGGTGCAACACTCCTGTGCCTCTCGCACTGCTACAGCCTGCTAGCTCTATGTTGTCTCGAGAATCCTGCACTATAGCTCTCTCTGCCACTCCATCCACATTTGTATCTACCCACTCAACCAGTCCTGCCACTCCTCGTCAGGGCTCTTGTAGCAAGGTCTAATCCAAGAGGCTGGGTACCTCAAGGATCTTGCCCCCCATCGCCTGTAGTCCATTTGACTACAGCTCGATGTCTCCCCACTTCCACTCAAGTGGTGTGTGTGCACTCATGGCACAATCATCGTCTGTCAAAACTTCCTTCTCTGCCCGTGTTGGCGCTGCCTTAGTCTTGGAAGACTCTCCCTTACTCTTCTTCCTTGGGCACTGGGTCGCATAATGACCAATCTCCCCACAACGGAAGCACTTGCTCTTGGAGAGTTACGTTTCTCCTGCTTTCCCTCAAATGCTAGGGCCACATCCTCTTCCTCCTGCTTAACCTTGATTTCTTTGTTGCTGCTACCTATCTTCGACTGCCATCTGATCTCTTCCCGGCAAAGAGTTGCCCACATCTCATCCCAAGGTGGGAGAGTCCCTCTACCCAGGATACTCTGGACAAACACTTCCCAATCTTTTGAGATAGCATTCAGGGTTGTCCTCACCATAAGCTCCTGATCCGGTGTCGCTCCTATAGCAATCAACTGGTCTCGGATCTCATTCAGTCCTCCAAGGAAGGTGTCAATCGATTGACCCTTCTTCATCTGATACGACCTCATCTGGGTCTCGAGCAGCATTCTTCTCTGCACAAAAGTATGCTGGTACAGGTTCTTGAGAGCCTCCCACGTCTCAACTGTCGTTTCCTTCTCAGCTATATGTGGTACCACATGATCCTTGACCCCATCAAGGATAATGCACTTGGCCATTGCCATTGCCTCTTCATAATTGTTGTTATCATTGGGGTCGATTGGGATAGCTATAACCTTCAAGGCGAAGTTCTTGACACAATTCCTGTCAAGCACTAATAAGATTCTGGCCTTCTAGACTGCGAAGTTCGATGCTGTGTCCAGTTTATCCTGGTCTCTTACCCTGTGTAGTGCCATGACGCTCTTCTACTTCCCTCTTGGAAGTTCTCTATTCGACTCCTCTGAGTCTCTACTTCTCATCTGGAAGTTTCCTTCTCAACTCCCTCTGAGTCCTGATTTCCCTCTTGGAAATCCTTCTGTCGCTTGTCGAGATGCCCCCTACTCTGATCGTCTTGTGCAACTGCACTGCTGATCCAGGTTCCTCCACTAGAAACCCTCGGTAACAACTCCTCTAGCCCTGCTCTGTCAAGTACTGTTCTAACTATAGTACCTCACTAGCTCCACTCTGCAATATTTTTGCAGCGTTATGGATTCCAGCAACTACCTCACTGTGAACTGCATTAGCCCCTCTTGCTCACGCTGGCTCTGCATCAGCCCCTCTCTTGCTCACGTTGGCTCTGCATCAGCCCTGGGATACCCTGCGTCAGCCCTCTGGCCCTCTGTGTTAGCAACTCTAGTCTCTCTGAGGCTCTACACAACTCCCGGCTTCTTCTGTGTGGCTCTAGTTGGCTCTGTGTCACACTTCTTGGCTTCTGCGCTGCTAGAAACAACTTTTGTCACCTCGGGACAATTGTTTTCTGCTACTATTGCTCCGCTCGGCTGATGTCTTTTAGTCCTCCTATAATCTGCAATCACGCTCTGATACCATGTTGAAGTTTCTAAGTTTACTCAGTTTAGGAACCCTTTATGCACTTTTTCTGATTTATTCCTACCTACTTGTTATTTTTCTTTTAACAAGTTATTTACAAAGTAAATACTGAAAATAAACACCAGTGCATGCTCAACATATTACAAATCAGCAACTAAAAGAAACAAGAACAAACACACCACATGACACCATTATTTTTGGACCAATGTCCCCGAAAAAACCCAATGCGGGAAAACCGGTGCAGTTATCTAAGTACAATCTGGGTGCCCGAACTAGCCTACCCAACAGAGAATTTCCTTTGCAGCTATACCTCACAGTTTGAGAGAAATCTCCTCGCTGAAACCCCAGAAAAAATCCTTTCAGCAGTTCCTTAGCACAAAATTGCTCTGCAACCCCAGCGTTTGCCCAATCTGGACTGCGTCAGCCCCTCTCTGTCTCACAGTGGCCCTACGTCAACCTTTCTTGATTGTTGTACTGTCCTCCCGGCACAATCTCTGCCTTCTTTGTTTCTCTGTACTCAATGCCCCTCAGCTGCTCTCCAGATCACTGATTCTATCTCTCTTAGCAAACCCCACTCTAAAGAATAAAATGACTGATCATCTAGTATGATCTCCAAGTGACCCTCAAGCCTCCTCTTGTACTTTTCTTGTTGACATTCAACGGCCGAGATTAAGTCCCTAATCAACAGCCAAGATTAGATCTGGCTTGATCCATGTCTTTTGGACCACTCTAACACAGATTCATATTAATACACATTAATATTTTATTTTCGGACTCGATTAAAAATATTAATTATTTTAATATCTCCTTATTTGTTTAAAATCTGCCCAAACCCTTTTTGGGTATTGGAGATCTCATGTGGCCCAACCTCTCTACCAAATTTCGTGGCTAGAGCACATCCGATGCTACCCCAAATCAACAATTGCCCTCGCATGTGTGGATATTGAAGGATCGAACTTCTGTTGTAAATTTTGGTCACAAGTCTGACATTTTTCAAGTGAAGGAGAGGCCGAAATTCGGCCTTAGTGCAGACCTAGAGCAAATTTGTGAAGAGGCTCGCTGAATTGATTTGGTGAAGTTTGACTTGGCATCCTGAGGCATCTTGTCGTTGTCATCTTGCTAGTTAGTTTGACTTTGATGTATATCTTGTTGCATTGATTCTCTAAGGAAAAGGTTGGATAGGTTTCTCTCCCAAGTGGGTTTTTCAAGGTAAAATTTTGTTCTCTTTGTGCATTGTGATCTCTATTGTTCTATTGTCTATATGTTTAAATTTTTGAAGTATAATTACTTAATGATCAACTCATTGTGCTAAATAACATCTACATCATTGGAAGTAATTATCATAGTTCATAAATAAAGTACTTGTATCTATTGTACTAGAAAAATCAACATGCGAGCCCTCCCAAGTCATCTTGGTGAGATCCATCATCATCTGGGCTCCAGATCAAGGCAACATCCATCAAACAGAGTCAAGCCCAGCCTAGGGGCATCCTAAATCCATGTAGGCATTGTAGAAAAATGTAACTAGTTTCGGTCTTCATAATTGTTGTATTCATTTCATTATGTATCCTATGTAACAAATAAGAAAAGAAAAGAAAAAGTAGATATTATTAAAGCATGGGTTTCATGCTCATTGTTGATGGCCTTCTAGGTAAAAGCATGTTCTTCATGATTCTAGGTTTGTTAGGTCTTAGGATTTATCATCATAAGTCAATGGAGTCAACATCATGTTTATAAAAAAGAATTATTTTTGAGTCTAGAAAGTCCTAGAATCTCCAAGAGTAGACACCCTGGGATCATCAAGTCGGCCTAAAGTAGGGAATTCGGCCCCTTGAGAATGCTATATAAAGGAGCAATTCGACTTCATTTGAGACACACTCACTCACAAGTTCGATCTACAAGGAAGAGTTCGATCTATAGTTGTGAAGGGCAAAAAAAGGAGAGCAGGGGTCTAGAAGAAGTTGGGAGGATGAAATTTCTTATTTTTGGGCTCCATCTCTCTCACACATGTGAAATTCTATGTTTTCTGGGTTGAAAAAACAGGCTTAACTTTCAGGTTCGAGTTGCAATAGGACGAAGTGTAGAATCTGGTCACTGGAAGAGGGAAAACCCTTATCTTGACCTCGTTGACCTTGGGAGAGTTGCCTTGCTCTAAGTAGGTCTCAGGAGTAGGCTATATTAGGGTTTCCAAGAAGTTGCAAGGACAAAATTGTTAAGTCGAAGTTGCAAGTTGAGTAGAAGTGCTATAGCTGATAAGTCGAAGTTGCAGGGTATAGCAGTTTGGGGCAGACTAAAGGAAGAACATGAGAGAGGGCTAACTTGGTATTGGGAGAGGGACTTGGTCTAGGGATTGGGTCTTTGTATCTCATCTAAAGCAAATTCTAAGAAGAGGAGTTTATGGGTTTTCCTCTTAGAGGGGTTTTGCCTTAGCTGAAAGCATATATCTACGTCCTCTTTTTGTTATTGTTATTGTTCTTGATATTGTTTGATGAGAGATCTAACTAAGGAAGCTAAAGAAGATAACTAAAGATTCACAAGCACTATCAAGGTTAAGGAAAATAAGATATAAGGTGAACAAGGAGGGCAGCAAGAAGGGCACTAGAAAGAATTGTTGATCAAAAGATATGAAGCTCTAGAAGCTTGAAAGAAGAAGACTACAAGGAGAACTGTCTCTTGAAGGAATTTGGTTAAAAACTCATTAGTAGAAGACCCTTCTAATCTAGGGTTTCTACAATGATGAAGATAAAGACTACAACAATCTCGCAAGGGGGATGTTGATCTCAGGAAGTCTTTTTGCAAGGCATCAATCTTGGAAGTTGTTTCAAGGACATCATCAAGAACTTTCCAAAGGTCTTGAAAGAATCAAGAAGGTTGGAGACATCTTCAAGGAGGACCTTAGTCATCAAGTAACATATTATTACATCATTCCTGAATCTTCGAGTCATAGGCAACAAGTTCATTGGGGCATCAAACGCATGGAAGAAAAGAATTGATTTGATACTCACAGAACAAGAAGTAATGGAATACGTTACTGGGGAAATTATTGAACCTAAGAAAGATAAGACACAAGAACTAGCAAAGTACAACAAAGGGGAAGTAAGAGCTCAAAGGTCGTAGTTGAATTAATTAAGGATTCTCTAGTACCATTTATGGCAAATTTGAAGACTTCCAAGGACATGTATGACAAGCTAGAGAATTTATATTTGGTAAGTACAACAGGTCAAAAGATGACATTAAGGAACAAGTTGTATAGAATGAAGAAATCAAAGGATGAGGATGTGGCATCCTTCCTCATGAGAGTCTCTCAACTAAGAGACCATTTGCAAGGACTTGGGGAACCAAACACTAATTCTGAAGTAACCATCTATGTACTAAATGCATTGCCACCAGAATGGAGCAACTTTGCAACAAGCATCTACTCCAAGAAGGATTCAACTCCCTTTGATGAGATGTGGACGCAATGCATACAAGAAGAATCAAGGATCAAGGTCAAGGATGATACTGGATCAAATGAGCAATCTCAAGCCTTTCTAGCCCGAGTCAAGAAGCCCAAGAAGGGAATATTTGGCAAGTCCAAGAAGAAAGACATGTCCAAAGTGCAATGTTTTGGATGCAATGAAATTGGACACTTTAAGAGGGTCTGTCCAAACAAGCAAAACAACAAGAGAAAAGAAAGGAGTGAAGCTCATGTAGCTGAGATAGTGGGAGAACCTGAGAAGAAGGCAAAGAACAATGAAGTGAAGGATCTTTACTACTAAAAATGGTTCACTAACTGTCAGGTTCTCTGTGAAGTTTAATCTTTCTTTAGGAAAGTATGTTTTTGCATAGCATCATAAAAAGAAGCATATGTTAGAATTTATATGATTAAGTTGCTTTGTAGAGATCATCTAGATAGATGGATAGATAGACCATTTTGTATATTGATCATCCAAATGTTGTCTAACATTATGTTAGAGGTTGTCATCCCACATAGTTGAATCATCATGATTCAGGAAAGACCATCATTTTGAAAAGTCTTTGGAAAAATCATCATGACAAGGTTAGTAGACATTTCATGTAATGTGGAATTAAAACTGGTAAAGGAATGAAAGAATGCAATGGGTCAAGATGTAGGCTCTTTGTGAGATATATGGATAGCTAGATGATCAGATGAAAGCATAGGAACGCATGCTATAATACTTTGGATAAGATTCGTATGTGTAGAATCTTGTGGAAAGAAAGATGGTCATAAAAATATGCTTAGGTATATGTATATATAATGTTTGAAAAATAGGATTTGACATACTTAAGGATGTATAAATGTTAAAATTGGCAACTAGAGCCAAACTCCATGTGGGTCATCTTATTTATGGCAGTTGATATTTTTCTTGGATTCCTCTCGTCTAGAGGTGTAGGATTGATCTAACGATCATCTGATTGCGACATGTATTCATGGGGATATGAAATTATTTGTATTTCTTAACAATTTGTCAAGGTCAGCCACCAAGTAAAATTGTGTTGCACAACCCCAGCTAAAACCCAACGCGGCATATAAATAGAAGAGACATTGAGGAATTAGTTCACTCATCGCATCCTCACATCTCTTCTCTCTCCTTGTCTCTTGGGTATACGAAGGGGAAAGAAGACTCTATTTCACGTGGGAAAAGAGGACACAATTAGGGCAGCATTGTGAGAGGACGCAGTTAGGGTAGCAAGGATGCAAGAAGGTGCAGCGACCTTGTTTGAGGTAATAAAGGACTGCATTGATCAGCGTTTAGCCTCCATTGACTGCGGTTTTGTATGTGCAACCTCTCCTAGGCTAGCCGCATCTCTGGACAGCCTGCATTGACTTGTTGGAGGGCACATTTGGGACAGCGTTGACTGGTTAGGGCTGGCTGCAGTTTGTTGTAGCATTGACTGCTGTTTTGACCATCTTACATTGACTGTTTTGGGCTACTATTACTGCTGTTGGAGACCGAGTTCTCCTTGGTTGTCTTGAGGACATTTTGGGAGCTGATTGATCACCCTTGCTATTGTTGTTCAAGGGTTTCATTACTGCTGTTGTAAATCACAGATTTGTGATATTGTACTATCCCTCTCTCTCTGTGCTGAATTATTGAAGAATATAGAAGAATTGATCAAAGGGTTTCCCTGCATTGGGGTTTGTCCCTGGCTGGCACCACATCTTGTGTCTCTTGTCTTGGCTTGTCTTCTGTTGTTTTCATTTATGTTCTATCAGCATTTTACTTTCATGTCAATGTGATTGCTATATTGGAAATTGACATTGGGCTAATAAGAAGAATTGAAGTAAATAGCTCTTAAGCATAGAACATATTATAATTTAACATGGTATTAGAGCTGAGGTGAAGACAAAGCCCAAGCAAGAGCAAGGGCAATCACCGAAGACAGTGGGAAAAAGTCAAAAGGCTTCATGGGTTCCTCATCACACTTCCCCACCGAAGACAAGCTCTGTGAGAAGTTTGACTATCACGGATGGAAGATGTCCCTTGATTTGACATTGGAAGAGCAGGAAGTGTTGGACTATGTGAGAGGCAGAATTACGGAGCCTCCATAAAATGCACCGGCTGCTACAAGGAAAAGAAGATCACCCGGGACTCAATTGACAAGCATCTGGTGGCCTACATTTCTGAGTTGAACACCTTCAAGGAGATCTACGATACACTGGTACACTTGTTTAAAGTTAGTGATGCAAATCAAGTTTTGTTCCTCAAAAATAAGCTTAAGGATATTACGAAGGGCAAGGATGAGGATATTCAATCCTACTTCTTAAGGATCACTAAGATCAAGAATGATCTCCTATCAATTGGAGAAGTCATCTTTGATAGGGAACTAACTATCACTACCCTTGGAGGGCTCCCATCTGAATGGTATGTATTTAGAACTGTTGATCAGTGGTTGTCAATGATGTCAACCAAGCAGCACTCAAGGCTACCCCAATCTTGCATGGGCATTTTGACTTGACAGCCCATATTATTTTGCATCAAATATCTTCTCGATGGATTCTACTCGTCGAGATTTTTCCGTTGATATATGGTACACCTCCCAATTCTTCATGGTTTGATAGTTATCTGCGTTTGAAGTCAGAAACCCCCATTAGTGGGCTAAAACCCTAGGGGTTGAGACATCACCTTATTCACCAATGATTGCCAATATATGGCAGGGATTCTCACCGTAATCTCATCTCGTATAAGTTGAATAAATTGAAAATCCAACAATAGTAAACCAATCATTGAGTTTCCTCTCGGGTAGGACCATATGCACTAAGCCAATCATTGACTTCAAATTCTAGTGAAATTAAAAATATTTCTAGGCAAGATCCTTAACACAAATATTAAATAAAAAAAGCATCATTTTAGGAAACATATTAAATAAGAAGTATCCCTCGTATCTTGTTGACCAATATCTCTCCCTATCTAGCTCACGTCCTCCCTTAGCATAATTGCAGCAAATAGATTTAATTTTTTAATGTTATATATCCTTAATTCCTAACTAACGTCTAACACATAAAGCCCTCCTAACCTCCAATGTTCAACTTATTGAAGTTCGTCTAAAGTTAAACTTATGTCTATCAATATAGACCTAATATCCCTCACAAGTATTGCAAGAAAAGGATTATCTTTGAACGATATACTCTCTGAATTGTTTCGGCCAGCCGCTGGAATTCAACGCAGAAATCAGAGGGCTCGGTTTTGGTCAGAATTTTGTTTGATAATAGTTTGGAAAAGGTGCTTCATCATTATTCAAGTTTGTGCAGGGCCAGCGGTGGTTTATTTAGGCACACTCTTGTGAAGGATTCATAGTCCTAATTGCAGATATGTGTGGTAACAATTAGAAGAGAATGACGATCATTTGGTTCTGTTTGGGTTTGATGATTTGATTTAGTGCAGGTTTGCCTATTAAAGAAAAGCGAAGGTTATGTGGAAGTATATATAGGGTATTGGCACACACAAAAAAAATCAAGCTTTGCTGTACCTTTCAGCCTTGTCATATAGACCTGTAGCAAGTATTCTACTTCGGATCTGTGGTAGATGTGGCTCACACAATGCAACGTGAAAGGTTTGGTAAAGGAGATCAAATCTGAAGATTTTTATTGAGAAAATATCCAAATCAAGGTAAGTCATGTATTCTGTTTGTTCTTAGTTTTTAAACTCACTGTATGTCTTTTATTACAGGTGGAAGAGCACATATTTCAGGTCAGTTCTGTAATTTTGTGTATTTATTTAAATGAACTATTCAAGATTGTCAATTTAATATTTTCTCTTGGGTTCATAAGATTCGTATAAGATTAGATTTAGTTATATATATATATATATATATATATATATTATTGCAGGTATAGGTCTATTGGATCAAATCATACTCGGTCAAGTCAAGGGTTCTCCTGGATACTCTTTTGGGATTGGTATGGGCACATTTGATTTTTGCAGGTGGAAGACTTGAACAATTTGTGGCAGCAAGGTTAAAAGCAACTGCAAGTCATGGAAAGCAACAGTAGTATCACTCAGTGACATCTTCATACAGTATGCACTAGACCAGTGAAGGTCTGAAGCAACAACAGCTCACCTAAAGCAGGCAGAGTTTCAACGTAGTTCAAACACTGATGCAAGAACAATGATAGCAAATAAGAATGCTACCCACAAGCAACAAAATTGTGAAAATCGAAGAAGAGATCAAGGAGTGAAAGGACAAGCAAGCAAGTGACCAAAAGAAGAAGCAATTCAACAGTATACACATCTATATCTATTGTCTTGTAAAAAGTCTGTCCAAGAGTCAGTGTCATTTGTCAGATATTATATATCATTGTAAATGGGCCATTATCCCTTCTAAGGGAGCCCACATTTATAAAGAGTTTGTGTCAATGCCTAGAGTTCAAGAGGGCAATTTGTTTCAGTCAAGATTCTAAGTTTGTCGGGATAAGGGTAGGTCCTAGTATTGTCTATCATTTATTGTAAATGATTGTATCGTAGATTGTTGTCCCTGGTACAGGAATCCACACTTGTCTCATTTCAGTCATTATAGGGTGGCAGGGAGGTCCTAGGCAGGTGCATGAAGTCGCCTACAAGTTGGAGCCTGTGAATACTTTAGGGGGTAGGTTGGTCTAGGATGTTGGGGCATCCATTCAGTTGACTACTGAAGAAACCAGGTCGTTGGGGCGTCCTTCTAGTGGGAGCTAGAGAAGAATGTTTTTTCTAGAATTCTAGGAAGTTGTAACTTTCATTTTAGTTGAGGCTGGAGATTAAAGAATTTATTAGAAAAGCGTTTGGCGGTTTTTGACCCAGAGGGGGTTTTTCCACCTAAAATTTTTGTGCCTACTGTGTTCTTTTATTTACTGTTATTACTGCATAAACATTAATAATAATTGAAGATTAACTAATATTCTGAAAAGATTTAAAAGTGCTAATTGCTAAGAAATATTGATTCACACCCCACCCCCCCCCCCCTCAGTGTTTTCCAACAATTGAAATAAGAGCTTGGTTCCTTCAATAGCAGTCTAAAAACTGGAAGAAGATTGTGGAGTATACTTAGAATAGAGTTCCTTTGTTCAATGGAAATAACTATGCACTTTGGAGTGGAAGAATGCAGGTTCATTTGTTGGCGCAAGCATATGAAATATGGGAAATCATTGACAAAGGCTTCACACCGACCCAAGATGAACAAGGTAAAAAAATTATGGTATATGATGCAAAGGCTAAAGATCTTATTATCAGTGGCCTTATCAAATCTGTTTATCTTAGGGTATTGAGTTGCAAAACTGCTAAAGAGGTATGGGGCAAGCATGAAAATATATATGCAGGTGACTCAAAGGTGAAAGAAGCAAAGCTTCAAATTTTCAGGGCAAAATTTCAGCAACTCAAAATGAGGGAATATGAAGATATTGCTACATACTTTCAGCATGTTCATGAAACAACAAATACATTGGAAGGTTTGGGAGAACCTATTGAAACAAAAATTGTTGTCTGAAAGATCCTCAGAACCTTGCTAGCAAGATTAAACCCTAAGGTATCTGTCTTGGCAGATAGATTGAATCTGACCAATCTCGGCATAGATGAATTGCATGGAATTCTTACGGCATATGAAATGAGGATTGAAGAAGAGGATGGCACATCTCACTTAGAAACAACATTTTCCGCATCCAAGAAGAATAGTAAGGACAAGTAGACTCCGAAAGCAAAAACTTGCAATTGTAAGGATGAGGAAAAGGAAGAAGATGGAGAAGAATTCTCAGATAAAGAGTTTGCCTATTTCACGCGGAAAATGAGAACAAGCACATGAAAATTCAAAGATAAACTTCCATTAATATCTTTTGATTGTGGTGAGGTTGGGCATTTTGTAGCCAAATATCCTCACAAAAATGAGGTTGTTACGAAAGGAAAGAAAAGTCCGAGGAAGTTCAACAAGCAAGGCAAGAAGATATGGTTTAAGAAAAGTTTCTTCTCCAAGAAGATAGCTCCTCATTCGAAGAAGACAGTGATAACGAAGAAGAATTCAATGGAAGAGTATTGTTTATGGCCAAGTACAATAAGAAAGAGGCACCTGACGAAGAAGGAGACAAAGAAGAAGAAATGACTGAGGTTGAATTTCAAAACGAAGTGATCAAGGTTATCAAAGAGCTCAAGGCCAAGAAGAAGCACGCCAACACTCTTGAAGACGAATTAAAGACAGAAAGGGAACCGGTCCTAAATCTTAAAATCAAGGTTGAAGAATACAAACGAATTGAAGAATCGCTTAGGAAAGAATTAAAGGAAAGCAACAAGGAAAGAGAAGCATTAGAAGCTGACATCGTTTATTTACGAAAGGAAGTAAAAAATGGAAAAACTCTTCGAAACTACGCCAACTACCTGCAATACATATATAAGATTCGTATAAGATTAGATTTAGTTTTAGATATTATATATATAATATATATATATATAATATATAATATAATATATATATATATATATATATAATATATATATATATATATATATTGCAGGTATAGGTCTATTGGATCAAATCATACTCGGTCAAGTCAAGGGTTCTCCTGGATACTCTTTTGGGATTGGTATGGGCACATTTGATTTTTGCAGGTGGAAGACTTGAACAATTTGTGGCAGCAAGGTTAAAAGGAACTGCAAGCCATGGAAAGCAACGGTAGTATCATTCAGTGACATCTTCATACAGTATGCACTAGACCAGTGAAGGTTTGAAGCAACAACAGCTCACCTAAAGCAGGCAGAGCTTCAACGTAGTTCAAACACTGATGCAAGAACAGTGATAACAAATAAGGATGCTACCCACAAGCAACAAAATAGTGAAAACTGAAGAAGAGATCGAGTGAAAGGACAAGCAAGCAAGTGACCAATAGAAGAAGCAATTCAACAGTATACACATCTATACCTATTGTCTTGTAAAAAGTCTGTCCAAGAGTCAGTGTCATTTGTCAAATATTATATAGCATTGTAAATGGGCCATTATCCCTTGTAAGGGAGCTGAAGCGAACAAAGTTCCTTCTATAAATTAATTATTCCAGAAAACTAGGAATATAAAGATATCCATTAAGGATATAAATATTATATTAAATATGTGAATCGTAAAATGAGTATGATTTACAAATGAGAACGAGAGGCTTGCTTATATACCAAGCAAGTGTCTCTTCATGAAGAGTCATGTCTTATTAGACATGCCTCTTACACCTAATTACTAGCTTAACTAACCATTATTTATGATTATTATCTTTTACATTCTATTTATATTATTTATATATTTT
>APFE030086829.1:0-12510 GCA_000404065.3 Pinus taeda
TGGTACCATTAGCATAGAGGGTCAAAACTACAAAGTCTCCCTTTGATTATCAACTAGCATCTTTGGCTGGCTTGGAATCGTTCCATATTTGACAACAAACCTGTGTGTTGGCCACACACTGCGGCTTGTATAATATAGGCATTTAATGAGATGCTTGAGCCTCCACAACCCTGAGCCTGCATGCCACATGCTCCTCCACTTATTGATAAAAATACCCCTTGGGCGTGTTTTTATGGCGCAGCGCAACAACAAGGATGTGCTGGTGGATTCATCCTATACATTAGTCATCATCATTACTTCAAAATTAAGATGGGATGATGGGCTGGAACAAACAATTTTGCTGAACTCATCACCCTTTGTCATCTCTTGCATTTCTCTTTGGGGCATAACTGCATGAGCATTAATATATTCAGAGACTCGAAGATCATTATAAATTGGTTCGATAATATTATTGCTTGTCACATACACACACTCAGTAATATTTTGGTTGAAATAAACATTTTCAAGGCTCAATTTGATATTATCACATGCAATCATATTTACAAGGAACATAACAGTTGTGCTGACGAGCTATCCAAGGCAGCCACGATACTTCCGAGAGGAGAGTGGATGATCCAGGAACAACGAGGGACAAATGAATACCACTACTATCACTGCCCTTACATAGATTTACATTATTACAAGGCTGAGAGCCCATGATCTAATTATTTTTTTGGAAAATTTTGAACAAATGTTTAATCATTGAATATATTTATAGGATCTTTATGTATGGCCCTGTGTGGCAAATGTACAGACTAAATAGAAGGCTTCTTTATTGAACATTTTGCGTGATGTTCTGGACAATATATAGTTATTTTTGCTGAACTTTCAAATTTTTGACTGAGCCCTCTGGGGCTAGACAGATACAGCATATTCATATCGCATCTACAATATGTAATTTTTCAAATTAATGAAAGATTACGATTTTTCCAGTGGAAAAATTACCTAGAGAACATACACCAAATGAAAGGGAAATAAAGTGGATCAAAGTAGAAGTATCACCATTAAGCTTTCTAGGAGGAAAAGAAGAAGGGGAAAGGGGGGAAGACAAAAAGACAAGAGCAATAGCATGTCGGTGCAAAGATCCAAACAACTATTAAAATCATTGTAACATTGAAGGTCATTTAGAGGAGAAGCGTTGGATGGTGCATCTAGAGCTCAACTCAAAGAACTAAAACATTGATGCTAAGAACAAAAATCTTGTGGCCATAGATTGAAGTAATTAGCTGGAAAGAAGCTCATATGTGGATGAGAATATTTTATATGCATTAATGCAGAAGGGGATTGTAGTTTTTTTTTGTTTAAAATATATTATTGAATGTATAAATGGATTGTGTACCTTGAAAAACCATAAACCATGGGGCAATGAAATTATACTTATTAAACAACTTAAACGCAAGATTTTAAAAATATTTTCTAGATTTCAGTTAAAATTAACTAGAAATAATGGCTGGAAAAAAGTCATTTTTATCTATTAGTTAGACTACACATTAAATTAGTATTGAAAATGGGTAAAATATAGCTTAATATTGAAAAAGTTATAGTTTTCAATTAAAAAAATAAAACTTAAAGAGTAATTCTATTGGTATTGAAATTGAATGAAGACAATCAATTATATTCAGTGTGTTAAGATAGAAATAGATAAATATAATGAGCTCTCCATGATCACTGCTTCTCTGGTAACCTTGTAACATTAATCGTTGACAGCTGAAAGAAGAGGTCCACCAGCAAAGGACAACCTGCACCAATATTACATAAAGTACTTATTATCGAGTATCAAAGATTACACCTTTAACTGAAGCCTTAACATTCCAAATTTAAGAAAACCCAACTACTTTGCAGCGACTCGGATGTGGAGAGAATTCCTTGAAAACCCAACTGCTTTGCACTGATGTGGAAATAATTTCATCAAAAGCATATGAAGCTTTTTTTTGCAGTATAGACGTTGTGGTTAACTGTGATCCACTCCTTTAACCATCAACCAAGCTTTTTCTGAGATACTGAGGAAGGGAATCTTTATGCTTTTTTTTTAAATAGATGAGGTTGTGGTGTGGTGTATATATATGGGTTCCTCTGTTTCTTTCTATATTGTCTCCGTTTTGTGTGTTTATAATGTGTAGCTTTTGATAGAAAACACTTAGAATCAAGGTATCACCAAGTTTGAGTCAAAGAAGACCACCTTCAAAACTAGACAAAGTTAGTATGAGTGGTTAGTTATGATATTTGACCTATGTGATGCACCAACTACATTCATGAAGTTAATGAATGATAAATTTTTCACTTTTATAAGTTCATTTTTTATTGTTTATTTGGATGAAGTACTAGTATACATTGCTACCTAGGAGGAGCACATCTCACATTTGATGCAGGTGCTAGAGACTTTAAAGAAGCACTAGTTGTTGGTGCATCTCAAGAAGTGTGATTTTTCGCAATAGCCTTTGGTGTATTTGGGATATGTGATAGGTGAAGGAGAGTTGAAGATGGATTCTTCCAAGGCGGAGATGCAAAAACTAGAATGGAGCATTTGTTATTGTTGTTTAAATCATGTCTACGAATGAGTATGGTCATACATGGCAATTATGTTTCCATAAAGGAACTAAATTACATTGTTGCTTATTTCATTATATGAAATATTATAAATTAAAAATGAAATGAGTTATAGATGTTCTATCAAAATTTTTAAGGGGGTACCCTAATACAAATGCAATAATTTGGGGTTGCCAATTACATTGAAAGTATTGTGGAGATTCCTTATAGATTAAAGTAGTTGAAAATCATAGTTTTTACATATTTTCGATAGAGGAGGAATAAAATGTAGAGTGAGGTCATAAAGGAGAGAAGCCATGCCGTAAATGGGTGCATTTACAATCCTTTTATTTTATTAAAAAGAGTTTGGTAAAACGGTAAAATTTCTTATGACCTAGTGTGTAGTCTTGTTGAGAGATGTCTTGTTATATGGATGTGATGTGAAATACATCAAACCATGGGTAGAGAAAATGTAACCCATGAGAAGTTTAGTTGACCATTATTATTCTCAAAATAAGAATGAATCTACTTTATAGCGGACATGTGTAGCACACAAATATATTTATGTGTGTATGTGTCGAGGATATGATTTGTGGTACAAGTGAAAAGGAACATAATGCTCTAGAAAAAATTATAGTTGTCTAGAAATTACAAAGATGCAAGTTGGAAGATTAGTTTCCTCTAAGGAGTAAATTCTTTTAACTATGAATATTCTCTCTCAACCTCTGGGTTAATTTTTTTAAGAAACTTTTAGTCATCAGATATTTGTATCAAAAAACCAAAATATATTTAAAATTAAAAGAAAAAAGTAGAAAATTCTTTAAAACCATACAAACTATTTTAACAAAAAGAACTTTATACTAAAATTTTTAAACAAATAGATGGAACAACAAAATAAGGTACATTATCTCACTCCTTGTAGCGTTAAAAAAGCTAAATGAAAGGATCAATTATATTGAATGCGTTGAAATAGAAATATAACCATCACAGCTTTTCTAGTAATCTTGTAATTGTAATATTAATTGTTGACAGCAGAAAGCAGAGGACCAGAAAGGGCCTGCGCCCAACTAGTTTTCACCAACATGGATAGATGGCGTATGTGAATACATGACGTGGATGTGGAGGGAATTTTCTGAAAATCATCCAGCTTTTTTGTTAAGAAAACCTTGAAAAGCATCTCAAGTTTTTTAAGAAAACCTTATAATAAAAAAACCAAAAACCAAACAAAAAGACATATAATTTAAAAAGAAAAAATAACATCAATAGAAAGAAAATTGAATACAGTGAAATGTACATATACAATATATCTATATACGCAGTGGCTCTACTTTCCTTCAGATGTTATAAATACCTAAATTAGCAATACAAGAATTAAAAGGAAAGTGTAAATTTACAAATTAAGTTTGATCAAATCACATTAAATTAGGGTAGAGTTTTAACTCATTTTTCATTACAATTTGGGGATTCAATTTGGAGAGATTTTTTGTTTGTTTAAAATATATTTTTAAATGTATAAATAGATTCAGTGCCTTCAAATTCTTTTGAAATTCTAAATATTAAATAACTTAAATTCAAGCATTTAAAATTTTTTACCCAATTTAAATTTAAATTAATAAAAAACAATATCTGGAAAAAAATATTTTCCCTCTATTAATTAAAATACACATTAAATTAGTATAAAAAATAACTTGGGATAATTTTCAAAGGAGTCACTGAGCAGACCATTACTTGGGATAATTTTCAAAGGTTCTTTAAAGAAATATATCTAACTGAGCGCTTTTACGATGAAAAGGCAAGAGAATTCCATGATTTGCGATTGGGGCAGCAGACTATGGATGAATTCATCACCTGTTTTACTTCCTTACTTCGCTACGTGTCATATATAAGGGAGGAAAAAGAAAAGGTACATCGATTTGTTAGTAGTTTACCACCATATATGCGGAAAAGAATTGAATTTGATAATCCAAAATCAATGGATGAGGTAATCCGCAAGGCTAGAATCTGTTATCAACAAAGTAAGAAAAAAGGGGAAGCTGCTAGCAGGAAATGGAATGAGAAAAAGGGCTTTAAGGTAGTTGGAAACAACAAAGGAAATCGCAGCAATGGGAATAAGGGGAATGGCAAAGGACCAAACAACAGATTTGCAGCCAGAATCATATCTAAATTTAGAGCTGCAAATGAGTCCAAAGTCAATGAACAACAACCAAGGTTAGACAGTGAAGGAACAACAAGACCCCTGGTGCAGTGCTGGGGTTGTGGAGGACCCCATTACATTAAGAACTTCCCACAGCGAAAAGGAACTGAGCAGTTATCCCAAATTCATGAAGCCTCAACAGTTGGGGAGGTTGGACGTAGCATACCCAGAATTAATGCGGCTTTGGAAGACCGGCAAGCGGAATATCAGCCAACTATGGTCGAATTCGAAGGTAAAATCTCAAACCTTATCATAACTATTTTAATTGATCCCGGGGCTACACTAAGCTATGTGAGCCCAAAGGTGGTGGAACATTGTAATTTACAATCTGTTAAATTTAAAAACCATTGGCTGGTACAATTAGCTACAGGAGCAAAACGACGGGTAACAGCTAAAGTCAACGATTGCTCTTCTACTATAGCAGGTCAGCCAGTAACGGCTGATTTGATCGTGCTTCCTCTTGGCTCCTACGATACTCTAATCGGTATGGACTGGTTGGAAAAATACTAGTCATTAGTTGATTGTAAAACCAAAATTATTTACTATAGAGACCAACAAGGAAACAGGAAAGAAATGCAGGGGATTAAACGACCAGTGCAGGTTCGACCGATAACTGCAAACCAACTGGTAAAATGTGTACGGAAAGGGTTCCAGGTCTACGCCATCCAGGTGGGATATGCGGATTCAAAGGATAAAACAGCTTCTTTGAACAATATTCCTATAGTACAAGAATTTATAGATGTATTTCCGGAATAAATTCCTGGTCTACCGCCAAGAAGAAACATAGATTTTACCATTGAGTTGGTACCAGGTGCCGCACCAGTATCACGAGCACCCTATAGAATGAGTGTACCCGAATTGACAGAATTAAAAATGTAGTTGCAAGAGTTACTAGATAAGGACTACATTCGTCCTAGCATGTCTCCATGGGGAGCCCCAGTACTATTTGTCAAGAAAAAGGACGGAACCCTCCGGATGTGCATCAATTACCGACAATTGAATAAGTTGACCATCAAAAATAAATATCCTTTACCACGAATCAATGAACTGTTCGATCAAGTGAAGGGTGTGACGGTGTTCTCTAAGATCGATTTGCGATCAGGCTACCATCAGATTCGAATTAAAGAAGAAGATATCGCTAAAACAGCTTTTAGAACGAGGTATGGCCACTACGAATTTGTAGTCTTGCCATTTGGGCTAACTAACGCCCCTGCCACCTTAATGTGTTTAATGAACAACATTTTCCATCGTTACTTGGATCGATTCGTGCTGATATTTATTGATGACATATTAATATATTCACGCACCATCGAGGAACATTATGAACATCTCAAAATGGTATTACAGACCCTTCAAGAGCATCAGTTGTACGCTAAGTTTAGTAAATGTGATTTCTTTAGAGAAGAAATCCAATATTTGGGTCACGTAATCACAAAGGATGGAATCGCAGTGGACCCAGAAAAGATAAAGGCCATAATGGAGTGGCCTGTACCAAAAGATGTAGCAGACGTCCGATCTTTTATGGGATTAGCTGGATATTATAGAAGGTTTATGGAGGGATTTTCTAAAGTGGCTTTTCCCATTACCTCATTGCAGAAAAAGGGAAAGGCATTTCATTGGACCCCAAGCTGCCAAAAAAGCTTCGATCAATTGAAACATCTGCTCACCACAGCACCTATTTTGAGTATAACTGATCCTAATAAAGATTATATGGTATGTACAGATGCAAGTAAAGAGGGATTAGGGGGGGTCTTGATGCAAGAAGGCAAAGTAATTGCATACGAGTCTCGAAAACTAAAAGAACATGAACATAAATACTCTGCTTATGATTTGGAGTTGGCTGCTGTCATACATGCCCTAAAGATGTGGCGGCATTATCTTATGGGCAGGAAATTTTTGCTGCTCACCGACCACCATAGTTTAACCAACTATCTTAGCCAGCCTACTTTAAACGCTAGGCAAGCGCGGTGGGTGGACTTTTTAAGCGGATTTGATTTTGATATAAAACATTTGCAGGGAAAAGAAAACAGAGTGGCTGACGCTTTGAGCCGGAAAGTGAAAAATTTGTATGAAATTTCCATTAGTGAATGGAAAAGTCCCTTTTTGGAAATAATAAAGGAAATTTCATACCAAGATACTGAATATCAGCAGCTTAAACTGCAAATACAACAATCTGGTAAAGGAGACATCCAACAAGAATATGAATTAGATGATGCTGGATTAATCTATTTCAAGCAAAGGTTATATGTACCCAATCAGAGCAGAATTAAAAATTTAATTATGGATGAATTTCATATCAGCCATTATGCGGGCCACCCGGGTTATCAGAAGATGATTACTGCAATCCGGAAAGAATATTTTTGGCCAGGAATGAAGAAGAGCATTATCGAGTACTTGGCATAGTGTTTAGAGTGTCAGCAGATTAAAGCTGAGCATCAGCATCCAGCAAGTTTGTTACAACCATTACCCATCCCCGAATGGAAATGGGAAATCATCTCCATGGATTTTATTACTGGGTTACCTAGAACGAAGAAAAACAACGACTCAATTATGGTGGTGGTAGACAAACTGAGTAAGGCTGCACACTTCATACCTGTACAATCCACGTATAAGGCTGCACAAATTGCTCATATTTTTATGCAGAATGTGTTCAGGTTGCACCGACTTCCGAAAACAATAATTTACGATCGTGATGTGAAGTTCACATCAGAATTTTGGAAAACACTATTTGCTGATTTAGGAACTCAGTTGAATTTCAGTACAGTGTACCATCCTCAAAATGATGGACAGACGGAACGGGTGAGCCAAGTGGTAGAGGACATGTTAAGGGCTTATGTCATGCAACAACCCACACTATGGGAAGAATATTTACATTTGGTAGAATTTGCGTATAACAATGGGTATCACACCTCTACGCAAATGAGCCCATTTGAGGTCATGTATGGCCGAAAATGCCGTACGCCCTCCAGTTGGGGAGGGCCTGAGGATAGATTAAGTCTAGGACCTGAAATGCTTAAGGAAATGGAAGACATGGTGAAGAGGGTGCGTGTTAATTTGAAAGCTGCTCAAGATAGACAAAAGAATTTCGCCGATCGAAAAAGAAGGTTCAAAGAGTACCAAGTTGGGGACCATGTGTACATCCGAATTCAAGCTAAAAGAAGTACTTTACAGTGGAGTGGGTGTGCCAAATTGGCACCCCGATATTGTGGACCCTTCCAAGTTTTAGCAAGGATTGGACCAGTGGCTTACCAACTTGCCTTGCCGAGTCACATCTGAGTCCACAATGTTTTCCATGTTTCAGTACTAAAGAAATATGTGTATGACCCTAAACATGTAATCCGATGGCAGGATATACAGGTGGGGTTATTGTTACAATAAAATTTGGCAAGAATTCCATTTGAAAGAAAACTAACTAAAGGAATTGTGTATTGCAGGTCGAACCGAAAGGAGAGGTTCTGGTCGAACCGCTGAGCATTCTCGACTGGAGAGAAGTGTAGCTGTGGAAATGAGTTATTACCCAAGTTAAGGTACAATGGTGTCATTTCGGGCCTGAGGAGGCCACTTGGGAAGATGAAGAATTAATGAAGAGAACCTATCCAAATCTGTTCATGACTGGAAGACACCGAGACAGTGTCCAATCTCAGGGGGAGGAGATGTGATGACCAAACAGTTTATGTGAATAAATTTTCTGATTTACTATTATCGGTAAATACGGAACATAGATTATTGTTTTCTTAAAAATGATGAAAATATTATTAATTCAATGATTGAATGTGAATTGAATAATTACATATAATAACTTTTATGAGAAATTTATACTCCTTTCTTGTTAAAATAAAAGAAACAGTTTCCAGTAAGCAAGGGGAAACCGTAACTGCTTTTCCTCATTCCCTAGAAAAAAAACGGGAAAAGGAAAAGGCCCGGGTTGTTGAGGAACAAACGAGAAAAGAAAGGAAAAGATGGCACTGGAAGTAGAAAGGAGAGTGCTACTTTTGGTGAGGACCAGATAGAAAAGGCACAAGAGGTGCTTTACTTTGTTGAAGGCTATGGCCGGGCAAATGAGCTTGAGGGAGAGACTCAGTCTGGATTGACTGATCTCGCGGTTGGGAGGATAACAAGCATCAGACAATCTTCTCCATTTTGGAGAAGCACAGAAGATTGTGAGCATTGAAACTACAGGTAAGTACAATCATGACTTTAATATTATCTGAGAAATTTCCATATTCTCCTTAAAAGATATTCGTAAACTGTAAATCAAGGAACAGAGTATTGTGACAATTAGCTACAGGGTATCCGCTGGAGTATAATTATACTCTGTCTGGAATGAAGAACTATTGGAATTAGTTTTCCATTCAGTATGGGATCCCTTTACAAAATAGAACAAATGATAACGGGAAAACTGTAAAATGTTATTACAGAAAAGGAAATAAGTTGTCCATTACATAACTGTAACCATATACAGTAACACAGAAAGTAGTAACAGACCTTCTGGGTAAAATAATTAGGAATGACAACCAGCATAGTGGAAATCACTGTGAGAACGGATTTCATCACGTTCACCAAACCATTAGAAATATTACATGCGATATATAATACATTCATCTTTATCATGATGAAGGCTAGGACAACTGTTATATTAGAGTATGTAAACCAGTGACTGTTGAGTCTGTATAGGAAACCTCGGACAAGAGGTTAGAGATTTGTTCAATACAATAAAAGAAAGGCGTAAACAGTAATATAGTTAAATAACACTTCACATTGAACCAAGATATTAGTTTATGAGAAGGAAACTCTGTAAATCCTACGATTAGATCATCTGTATAAGAAAGAATACATAATATGTTGGTTGGGTATGGTCTACGGTAAAACCCGAAGATAAACACATTTTCCGATATGTAAGAAATGAACCCGACTTTCAGTCCATCAATATATGCCCTAATATAATGAAATGAATCAACATGCCGAATACAGTTAGAACATATCTGCAGACAAACATATATATGTATAACCATAAACAGTAGTTCAAACAAGGAGAGAAACTCGTTCTTCAGAAGTAACAACAGAACCATGGTATATTTAAAGGATAACAACAGAAACATGGTTTATATAGAAGGCAGCGTTAATACGACCAGATTCAACATACAAACTAAACCTCCTATCGGAACTGGGTAAGTCCGACAAGATAAGTACAGTCTCAGAGAAGTTTATATATAACAAAACAAAGAACCCAGAAGCTAAATAATCACTTGGGGTTTGAACCTCCGCAGTACGGAATATACATTTAACTATAACAGTTCACAATCCTGTTTTAATGTATTTAAATGATACAACTGGTCGGAAAAGAAACTCAGCAATACGCCAAGTGATTCTCCTCATATAGTTCTAGAGGAAAAAGAATAACTAGAAGAATTACATTTCAAAAATTATAACTATCAAAAAAATGAACTACTATAGGAATGCCACTCGGCAATTATGGTGAAACCCTTAAGGGTAGAAACCAGGGTATCGATCTACGGAGGGTTTCCCTGGCCAGAAACACCATGTCCACTCATATCATTAACAGAAAATGGCAAAGTCCCTGACAGGAAAGAGATAAAAATTAATTTCGACTCAAGGTCTGACTGAGTAAATAGTTTCCTTTCGGGTATCATGAGTGCTTACCTGGAAGTCGTTCCTTCAGTAAAGGTAACCCTGTAATCCCCTGCCTCCGCGTAGGGTTCCAACCTGTTCGAAAAATCCTTTCGAATGAGAAATAATCCGAATATAACTGCCATGCGTACCAAAAAAAAATTCGAATATGAAACTCCAGTAAGGGAAGGGTTTACCTGATGGACGTTGAAAGGTCCAGAGTGAGAAGCTGGAAGCGGCATCACCTTCCGCACAGCCTGTGCATACATATTCAGAACATAATGTCGAGGGTTGCATCGTCTGCAGCCGAGCAGGCTTACACTATGGTGGCATAGTTGGAAGGGCAGACGCCCAGGAGAACGCGGCTCTACAAACCTTGATCGATGAACAAATGAACCCTCAAACCCTAAGGCAACCTGTATAAATGGCAAGCGTTTTTTGTATCATTCGATCTCCCAAGGTGAACCCTCAGCGTTGATCAAGTAGCAATCCCGAGGAGCTCGCTGCAGTAGCCGCAGCATTAAACCCAGCTAGCTACCCTTTAGATCAACGATCGGATCAATGGTGGAGTATCCGAGGTAGGACCAGTTGTCCACCTCTCGAAACATCGACATTTAAGTGGCAAGATTTGTTAAGGTTCGCTGTCAGCACGGCCATACGGAGAGTAAATAGGTTCATATGCCAAGATAGTGCTGAGTTAAAAATCAACTATAACGCCATATTTCTTTCCCGCCAAGTTTAATGGTGGGATTATAACATTGTAATATTTATCGTTTAATGTATGGGTCGTAACATTGTAGTTTTTACCGTTTAATGGATGGGGTATAACATTATAACATTTACCCTTTGCAATTAAGTTATTCCTCCATGGCATAAAAAGGTTAGGTAAAAGAATTTTTTTTTGGGGGTTATTAATTTCTTGATTAGAGGGTTGTGACACATCATCATTTTCTTTGCTATAGCCGACAAAGTACCTTTATATAATTGGAGACATTGTTCTCTGCATTTTTTGCCATATCATGTCAATGTCAGAAAACTGCAACCTGCATTTATTTTTTTTTAAGTCCATAAACTCGATTTTTCTTCTTTGATCTCTTCAAGTCGATTGTCTCACACCTAACTGCCCTTACCCTTCCTCCATTCACCATTGTTCTATTTCTATTTGTAATTTAAACTTATTTGTAAATGTAGTAAGTTGAGAAATTTATTTACTTTTATTTTTTATTATTTTTGATAAATTTTATATGAAATTTGATTTGTTTATAAAAACATCAATTATAAAACCATTTTCAAGAGAACAATTTTCAATTTTCAATTATAAAAACTATTTTCAATTTGTTTTTAAATCTTTATGCTAATCCATTACTTTCTTTTTTATCTATTCTGGCTGGGCAGTGGTTCTTATTTTTCCTATGTTTTTAAATTGTATTCTCTCTAATCTTTATTTTTACTGTCTCCTCCTTCTGTGTAGTGTTTTAAAATGTTTATGCTCTATCATCTTTATTTTTACCGTGTCTCCTCCTTCGGTACAAGCCTGATCTAAAATAGTGTTTTTAAATTTTTATGCTCTGTCATCTTTATTTTTAGTATGTCTCCTCATGGCTGATTTAAAATAGTGTTTTTAAATTTTTATGCTCTGTCATCTTTATTTTTAGTATGTCTCCTCCTTGGGTACTCGCCCTGATCTAAGATAGTACTTTAAAAATTTTATGTTGTGTTCTTGATCCATAATCTCATTAATCTTTTTATCCCATTAATCTCTTCGTATTGTTTTAAAATATTTTTATCCTTTTATTGGTCATTTATTCTATTCTATATTACTCCAAGAAAGAAAAACACACATTCCCTATGCCTGATACCAAATGTCATTAATGCCTTTCTTTCTCTTTAATGCAAGAGCCATTGGCTACCTTTCTTTATTTACAAAAACTAAAACAAGAGAGCCTTTCTCTTGCTTGCGATCAGTGAAATTTTTTTTCTTTCAAAGGTTTTTTTTTTTTTTTAATTAGTGAGGACAAATTTTATATAACCCACAAGTATTAACATGCAGTCAAGTCATTATTGTACATTCTTACAATTTTCTCGTTACTTTTATGAATTTTTTTTTTTTTACAAATTTTAAT
>APFE030086832.1:0-23044 GCA_000404065.3 Pinus taeda
GTAACCAGTTGACCTTGTTCCTTTAGGTAGTGAAGCAACACTTTTAGGGACTTAGGAGCCCTTAGTTTATGGACATTTTTGATTGGGGTTGAAGTGCCCAAAAATGTCTATAACAGCTAGTACAAGAGCTAGGGGCTTGCAACTCCCTTCTAGTAGAAGCTGGAAAACGAGATAAGTTTGTAGCCTTCTAGAGGTGGGTGCCTACGTACTAGTATGAGTTTGCACCAATACAAGATTGTAAACATATTTTCTTATTATTAAAAGAAGGCAGAAACGACAACATCAGGTGGTTTTCACCCACATTGGGTTTCCACCTTAAATCTTGGTGTTCATGTGTGTTTCTTATGTGTGATGACTTATTTTATGTTTACTACTCTGTTTAATAAGTTATTGATGCACTGGTTAAAGATCAGCACATGATAAATTGTCTAAAGCACAAGTTTTCTAGGTGTACGTTGGTTTCTCTATCATAGTTGCGTGTACACAGTAGTTCACTTCATAGAAGTAGCGTATATAAATCGAAAAAAGAAATTTTCTTGATAAGATAATACTGATTCACACCCCTCTTAGTATTATTTCCAACAATAACCACAATCATCTGCATAGACCAATCTAGATTAGCATGATACATATAACATCAAGATCTTAAGTACAATGACCATAACCTTCATGCATATGATCGCAATTCATATAACAAAAAGTTATTATCCTTCATGACTAACTGATGCATGTACATATGATCACATTGATTAACTAACATCTATCATACATGTAACCACAATAACCATAGACTGATAGACATGTACATAACCCTAATTCTTATAACAACCATTAACCAACATACCTACATACTCACCATACAAACTTGTATGACGATTTTCTCTTACCTCAAGGTCCAGTGCTACAACCTCACTTTGATGATATGCACCTCCTGCTCTATCTCATCCAACACATTAGCATCATAACAACCAACAGTATCATGATGACACCAACTATATACAATGACCTCATAATTCATGTATAACCTACTATACATGCATAACCATAACCATGAAAATGCATGCATAACAACATATAAACACTGACATGCATAACAAGTACATATACAACCAACATGCATTCATGACAAATGCATCCCAACAAAACATCATAAACTTCTACATGTCAACACAACTATAACAATGAATACCACCATGCATACATAGCAAGCACACATACATCCTTCATGCATGCATGACAAACCCGTTCCACCCACCCAATCCAAGGGTTGAACCATGCCCTGATACCACTCTGTAAGACTCTCCTCCCACATTTACCCAAGCTAACCGGTCCATTGGGGCAAACATGTGATGAAGTGTTATGCAACAAGCTCAAAGAAAAGAAGAAAAGGTAGATCAACGACTTAAAAATTGTTCTCTTCGAGGGGGAAACCTCCTTTACATTAAATAAATAAACAATTCTTAGATGATACAAATGACAAGGCTTCCTTTGTACATATAGGAGTCTAAGTGGTCACAATATAATCAGAGCCTACATAACAATAATAATGTAAGGGAACAACAATAATAATAGTGGGTTTCCATGGGACACAACAATAATAATATGGGGGATACATGGGAACAACAATAACAATAAGGGGGCTAAACTAGTAATATAGGGACCTAACATGTCCCTCTCCTTCAAAATATTGTTGTCCTCAACACTTGAGTATCTCTAAGTGCTTCTGTATAAAAATTTCACACTCCCATGTGGAATTTTCAGTGAGTAAGTTCTTCCACTTAATGAGATACTCTAAAATTGATCCATTCCATAGTTGTTGGGTTGTTTTTTCATGACTACTTCAGGATCAAATATGAATTTTCCTTTTTCATCAAGTTCTGGAAACATTGTTTGAACTAGAAGCTTGTCACCAATAACCTTCTTTAAGCATGAAACAAGGAAAACTGGGTGTGCTCGGGAAGATGTAGGTAGCTCCAATTTGTATGTCATAGTACCAATGTTTTGCAACACCTTGTAGGGACTGTAGTACTTGGGCGACAATTTATTATCCTTCTTATCTTGCTTGAGGGACATTTGTTTGTATGGTTGTAGCTGTAAAAATGCCCATTCACCTACAACAAAACTTCTTTCACTACGATGTTGATATGCCTGTTGTTCCATTTGATTCTGCGCCAAAGTGAGGCTATCCTTTAAAAGCTGAAGAACTTTTTATTGATGCTCAATGTGATCTTCCATTGCTTGAACCTTAGTATTTTATCTTAAATATGATGTGATGGATGGTGTATGATATCCATAAAGTGCCATAAATGGGATCATTTTTGTTGTAGTATGGAAGGAAGTGTTATACCATCATTCAACTAGACGTAATCATTTGACTCATTGTGTTTGTTTATCAAATACAAAGAAATGAAGATATCCTTCCAAGTGTTTGTTCACTATATCAGTTTTCCCATTAGATTGAGGATGATAAGATCAATTATGAGCTAATTAAGTACCCAAGAAAGCAAATAATTCCGTCAAAAAATTTCCAGTGAAAATGGGATATTTGTCACTTACAATAATCTTTGGATTTCCATGTAGCTTTCGAATTGTTTCCATAAATACATTAGCAACTATACTCGCTTTAAATGCATGAGATAATGCACAAAAGTGTCAAACTTGATAAGGCTATCGACTACCAACATGATGACACTCTTTCCTTTGAACTTGGTTAAACCTGTGATAATATCTATTGAAACCTCCTCCAAACATTGACTTGGAATGGATGAATGTTGTAACAGGCCCGGGATATGAATTGTCTCAACTTTATTTTGTTGGCAAAGCAAACATTCTGCCACAAATTTTTGGATATTAGATTTAAGGCCATCCAAAAAAAAATCTTTCTTGACCCTATGGTAATTTTTTAAAAATCTTGAGTTCCTTCCTAAGGGAGAGGTGTGCAATTCCAAAATAATCTTTTGTTTGAGTTGGGAATTCTTACAAAGATAAGCGATCTTTGTACCATAATGAATAGTTTTTCCAATTGAATGTATCAAATTTACTAGGATCTTGCTGCAACTTTTGAATGATTCTCCACACTTCTTCGTCATTCTTTCATTCATCCCTTGCTTTGGTTTATCCTATCTGGTTGGATAATAGAAATATCTGGTTGGATAATAGAAATGGCACAAATTAATGCTTCCACATCCTCATCCTTTCTTGAGAGTGCATCTACAACAACATTTTTCTTCCCTTTTTTGCAAACGATTTCAAAGTCTAACATAACATTTTTGTGACCCATTTTTGCTACTCTTATGAAGATAATCTTTGTTCCAAAAGGTATTTAAGACTATCATGATCTATTTTTACCTTGAAGTGTATTCCCATTAGGTAAGTTCCATTGATTTAGTGCATGTAGTATTGCCAACATGTATTTCTCATAAATAGGTTTATGTAAATACTTTCCTTTGATTAGATGACTTTCAAAAGCAATGGATCTTCCTTCTTGCATTAAAACATCACCAATTCCATTTCCTGAGACATCACATTCCATAATCAAAAAAATTGTGAAGTCTAGCGTAGCTAAGATCGATGGTTAGCAAATTGCCTCTTTAAGATATTTAAAGGCCTTAGTTGCTTCTAGAGTCTAAGATAATGTATCTTTCTTCAGTAATGTTTTGATGCAGGAGCATTCAACTCAAAAATATTATTGTATTTTAGTAGACATAGGGGGTCTTGTGTTTCCAAGGAAGTTGGTTTCCTATGTTCTGAATTAATGTAGTTATTAAGGTTTTGGGTGATTTTAATGAGAGAAGCTAGAATAGGGATTTAATTAAGTATAGTGAGGCATATTTGTAGATGTTATTGAATGTAGGAGAACATGAGAGAATCAGGATAGTTGAGAGATTTGAGAATTAATTGTAAGACTTAGATTAGGAGTTAGTTCATGATTTTGTGGATTAGAGAGGATCCGTAGAGATAAGGAAGAGATTTTAGGATTTTGTTGCAAAGGTTATGGATCTAAGATAGGAATTGGTTGTAGAATCATTTTGTATAAATGTAATCCTAAAAGGCATAGTCAAGGGTTAGCTGGTTAGTTAGGTTGAGAGTTAGATAGGTTTGATTGTAAGACTATGACAGGTAGGAAAACGGAGGCCACTGATTAGAAAATCAAGCCAAAGAGACAGAGAGTCTCATTATGTAATCATTTGTTTATATATATATAATATATATATGTATAGTATAGGATATAGTGTTGATAGTAAGTAGAGAGAGAGAGAGAGAGATGAGAGAGAGAGAGAGAGAGAAGAGAGATTCACTAATTGGTGTAACTATGTGGTGTTGAATTAATTGAATGTAAATTGTGTGAATTAAGGAGGTTCTGCATAATTATATGTGTATGGTCAGGTGGGAGTTCGGTTGGCAAACACAGTAGAAGGAAGTGAGGATTGATGTGGATGTGTTCAGATAGTGGAATCCGATTGAATGGATTCAATGTGCGAAGTATTCAGAGTGACAATGGTCTAAGAGTACATGGAAGTTAAATTGTTAATACCTAGGGGGGAATAAATATGGGTACCTAAGGGAGGTACTCAAGAATAATGTAATAATGGATGGGCCATAGTAATAAATTAAGGTGGGTACCCATATTCATTGTAAGTGGGACCGAGCAAAGTAGTTTAGTAATAAGTATGAGTGTGTGTCCTATTGTGAGGTAGTCGGATGTGGTGTGTTAAATGGTAGGTGGATGGCCATGGGTAAGTTTGATTTCTCATGGTATTGTATGTATGAGGCCTATATAGAGGCTAGAGACTCCATGTCAAGGAATAGTGAAGGATTATTGTATGAACAGGCATATGGCTTGTGGAGTGTTCTCCTTCTTTAAGGAGTGAATGTATGGTGTTGCCCTACCTTAAGGGTTTGATTAATAAATAATCATTTCATATTATTTCTGGGTTTATTTGCATTGCCTCATATTTTCATATCAGCTCTATAATATTCTTGGGTTAGATCTATAACAAGTGGTATCAGATCTATTCCCTTGGTACCCCATATTATCCCCCCTAGGTATATAACATAAATCAAGAGGGAGTTGTGTTGCAGAACAAGCAAAGACCAAAAACCCTGGAGGAACCCGAAACCACAGAGAACTTTGAGAAACCACATAAAGGCAAAGAAAGTAAAGGCACGAAGGAAGGAAGTAAACGTGCACAGGAGCCGTTAGATCTTTTATATCAACGAATATTAATGGCAGAGGAATAGATCCGGATCGTCTGATTGACAGACCTGTTTGATCGACGGTGATCAACAACTGTGGGGTAAGAGAGTACGAATTTTCTTGATCGTGGCAGAAGTTCTACACTCGCTCCTAGCCGTCGATCTCATATTCAACCTCTTGGATCATAGTTGATTGCGTGGGTTAAGCCTGTTTTAATCCATGTTCTAGTTGAAGTCCCACAAACCGTAGATTTGATGGCCTCTTATATCTAATGGTCATCGTACGCCAATCAGCTCGTCCAATAGTCAAGGAAGAAGGCAATTTTATTAGCGAAGCTGTTTATTGGATAGAGAAAAAGTGGTAAGTGGTAATTCGGGTTGGTAAAAGGATTCCATTTATCGACTAACACGTAGCACGACACAGGAGAGAGAAAACCACTTTATCAGACGGGTAATCCCTGTGCAAGTGGCTCATCCGATATCGTTGTTAACCATTGGATCAAATGGGTTTTGATCAACAGTGGAGGATCACCGATTAGTTTCAGTGATTGGGTGAACCATCAACTATTGGATTGAAGGGTGGGATCAATGGTGGATATTGAAGTTGATAAGGCTTGGGCCTGAGTGGAATTGAGAATTTTAAAAACGCGAGTTAAGTGATTTGGGTTCCAATGGATGAATGGGTTTAAGTGGTGATACGATGCGACAGTCGTTGATCTGATGGAGTGAAATGAACGGTGGAGGCTGAATGTGATAAATGTGAGCATCGAAAAATGTGGAAGGTCGTGGAATGGCGGAAAGGTGAGGTTTAAAGCAGTTTATGTAATATTTCTATTATACTAGAGTTATAATAGAAATAGTAGAGCCAAAGGTATTATGGTTTAAGTCAAGTTTTACCAAAGTCTAACCGTGGTATGGTTAAGATGAGTGGATATTAAGAATTAACCAAAGGTTAATAAGGGTTTAATAAAGTTCCACTCAAAAGGATTAATTAAGCTTAAGACTATGGACAGTCAATTAAAACATTTCCGCATGAGATTTAATTAAGGGGCCTTAAACCTTAATTTATGAAGGTTTGACTAGGCAGGGTAATTGAAATTCCTGGGATAAATAAGATTACGCATTTTATATGCTTACTGTGGGTAAATTCGGCTTAGGCTGGCATCATGTTGTTAAAGGTGCTGTTATTATCCCATAATTCTTAAAAAACTTGCGATAATACCTTGTCACCTGGAGAAACCCTTGCAGATGCTTTATGGTTGTGGGGATTTTCCATTCCTCTATGGATTTAATTTTGTTAGGGTCTACCTTAACACCCTCATGAGATACAATATGACACATTTATTCCACCTCTTGTACTCCAAATAAACATTTGGAGGTTTTTTCATTTAATTGTTTCTCCTCCAATAGTTTGAGCACCTTGTCAACATGTTGAACATGATCCTTCCAAGACTTGTTATAGATTAGTATATTATCAAAAAATACTAACACAAATTTTCTAAGGAAGGGTTTGAAAATAGAATTCATCAAACCTTGAAATGTGGAATGTGCATTAGTAAGGCTAAAAGTCATGACCAAAAGTCCATAATGACCCTCATGAGTTCTGAATGTTGTTTTAAGAATGTCTTCATTCTTCATTCTAATTGATGATATCTCGAACGAAGATCCAGACCTATGAAGTAAATTGCTCCATGTAATTTATCCAATAATTCATCAATGAAAGGAATGTGAAATTTATCTTTAATGGTGAGTTTGTTGACCTCTCTATAATCCAGACACATATGCCATGATCCATCCTTCTTGTGCAACAATACTACTAGAGCAGAGAAAGAACTTGGACTAGGTTGAATTGCACTGACCTCTAGCATTTCTGCAACCATACATTCAATTTCACTCTTTTGGGCATAAGGATATCTGTAAGGTCTAGTGTTTGGAGGAACACTTCCTGGGATCAAATGAATAGCATGATCATGATCATGAATAGGTGGAAGGCCTTTGAGAGTCTCAAACACCTTGGAATGATTGTCCAATGCTTTTTTGAGATATGGAGAAATATATGATTTCAATGTTCGAACCTCTAGTGAGCATAATTGTACAAATAAACCTCATTTTTCTTTCTTCGTAATCTTTTTCATTCATTTAGAATTGATTATATTTCCTAGTTTCCCTGCAATACACCTTAATTCAACTTCCTTTCCTTCCCAAAAAAAATTCAAGAAAAGTTCGTGAAAACTAAAAGTTATCGTCCCGAAAGATTGTAACCATTGGACTCCTAATACAACATCAGGATCACCCATTGGAATGGAAATTATTGAGCTATTCAATACATATTCCCCCATTGTTAGTTGCTATTATGGCACTTTCTAGAGTAATTTATAGTTCTTCCATTTGCAACCATTACTTGACACTCTGGTGTTGTATATAGCAAGCAATTCAATTCCTTGGATATCTTACAATGAATAAAATTATGGGTACTACCCAAATAAATCATCACTATTACATTTTTCTTCTTGATATATCCTTTTATCTAGAGATTTTGAAGAGCGATAATTCCTGCCAATGCATTACATGATATGTTCGGATTCATTTATTCTTTCTCTAAGGTTGGTTCCTGGTGTATATCCTCTTCTTTTGATGTTTCTTGTTCATTTTCTTCCTCCTCTTCACAATCTATGTAAAATAATTTATTCTTGGCGCACTTATGACCTTTAGTGTATTTTATATCACAATTATAACAAAGCCATTTTCTCTTTTTTCCTCAGATTGTTGCGGTGTCAACCTTGTAGGTTGTGGAAGGCTAGGAGTAGAAACACTTCCATCTTTATATTTTTGAGTGGTAGACTTCCTTGCTACCATAATTTTCCTTTCAAATTTTCTTTCCACCTTGAATTCTTTCTCCAATGAATTTGGTTTGCAAAAGCAAACCTCATGCTGGATGTTATCCTTTAAAGTCCCTATGAAGACATCAATCTTATGCTCCTATGGAATATCAGATACCTTGATATTCAATTTTTGGAAGTCCTCAATGTGCTCCATTATTGAACCCTTTTGTTTCAGAATTACCAATTCGCTAAAGAAGGTATTTCTCTTTGTATCCTCATAATGTGCTATCATTTTGTCAATAAAAATTGACCAAGTGAGAAGTGGTTTACGAGAACAAATCCATCAATACAATACAAACTGATTGGGTTCTAAATATAAAGATGTAATTGTACCTTTTGTGTGTTTTGGACATCATGGAGATAAAAGTATTGCTCCATCTCTAGTATCCATGTTACTAGATCCTTGCCATCAAATTTCCTCATATTGATCTTTGGAATGTGATGGGTCTTAAACCCAACATTGGAGTCTCTAACATCATGATTAACATTTCTTTTGATCTCATCATGAGTTTCAAGGAATACCTGTTCACCATTAGGAAATATTTTGATGCAAGAGCATGCGACTTGGAGGAAAAATCTTCAAACTTATTCCAAAAATCCAAAAAAATATATAGGCAAAGGAGTGGGGTTCTTTAGCCATCAACTTCCACGCTTTTCTAGTTTAAGATAAGGATATAATTAAGAACAAAATTATGTTGTAATAATCACTTATGGATAAGCGATAATAAGCCTTATGGATAATTTCTTTAATCGCTTTACTGTAATTGGCATGTTTTTGTAAGAGATAAAGACAGAGTAAGCTTTATCTATTATGTTTTAAAAGGAAATAACGGGACACTCTGAAGAAGTCGATCTCGGATGCATTGTGACTTTTGAAGAACTCTCTCTATGCATATGAATTGACAGTTCTCTGTTAACTAGTATTTGCATGTGTGTTTGGTGGCAATTATTTTCTTCTGAACCTTGTTAATGGTGATTCAACATTTTTTCCCTATTAATACTTGATTTAATCTTGCTAATGTGTTTTTCCTTATATTGGCATGCCTGTTTTCCTTGTAAGCATTGTTGAGTTCCACAAGTGGAAATTTTGTTTTACACAGGAAATTCGTGAAACTACTTAGTCGAACAAAGCGTCAGACCTGAAATTTTATTGAATCTGGTTCATACCCGTATTGAGTCTGAACCATTATCGCATCGCAGAACCACAAGTGGAGTGGAAGGGAGCTTTGGAGCCGCCGAAGCATGAAACTATGATAGCTCAGAACCAAAACGCTATAGAGCAGGGTGTATAAGGTGTCGGGTCTGCGAAGTTGATCGCATCATTAGATCAGACCACGAGGAGCCTATTATTGGGAGCATTGGAGTCGCAACTGTGATCTCTGATAACACTATGTGTTATCGCATCGGAGGAAGGAACATTGGAAGGCCGATAGTAACCACCAATAGTGTTATTTGGGTGTAACACATTTCTTTGGGAATCTTGCGCTGATAGTGTATTCTTGAGAATTAACACTATAGTGTTGTTAAAGCACGATAGTGTTGTTACGTTCCTTTGGAATAGAAGCCTGCCGACTGTGTGTTTTGAGTTTAAAACACAGTTTCCTCATTTTAAAGGAATGCTAGTATATTATTATAATTCCTATGGAATTATAGTCTGAAAGGAAGGAAACAGACCTATGATATGATTTGTGCCAATAACAAGGGTTGGGGTGATTAGAGGGAAAAACTCATGAACCAGTCAGGCTAATAATAGATGAATGATACACCTACTAAAACAGAAGGAGAAATTCAACCAGAGTTAGAAGAAATTATTTCAGTTTTCATCTATTTGTCCATATCGCCTGCACCCAGGCAACCATTAGTGGTATTGGAGCAACCTGTTGACATTGAATTTAATCTCGGAAGCAGGAGAAGGAAAGTTAATATGGATTTCAGAGTTGGAAGAGGATGAGGACGTGGTGGAAGAGGACGGCCTATTGCAAATGCTGAAGTAATGGAAGTTGTGCAACAGATTCAAGCTAGATTTGATGCATTAACAACAAGAAGAAATATAGATGATGGAGATGTTAGTGAGCCTGAGGTTGAAGTTGCAGAGGAGGAAGCTATAGCAGTTACTCTTGAGATGAGATTCTTCCATTCAGTGTTTAGATCCACAGCTAGGCCAAAGACTGAGGTTTCAATATATGAAGGAGGAATGAATCCAGAAGAATTGATAGACTGGATTAATGGCATGGAGAAATTCTTCGACTATGAAGAAACAAAAGATGAAAAGAAATTAAAGTTTGTTGTCACTAAGTTAAAAGTCCATGCAACGCTTTGGTGGGATGGTGTGCAGGCTGAAAGAAAGAGACTTGGCAAGAAACCTATCAAGAATTGGAGCAGAATGGTAGCAAAGCTAAGGGGTAAGTTTTTACCAAGTAATTATCAGCAAACTTTGTTTAGACAGATGCAAAATCTTAGACAAAGATCTATGATAGTGAAAGCATAAGAGTTGGATAAACTCAAGATACATATGAGAAGGTGGCTAGGTATGTGAATGGTCTTAGGATGGACATTCAAGATGAGATAAGTATATTGTCTCCTAAAATAGTAGAGGAAGCTAGTCAAGTGGCACTAAAAGCTGAAGAAAAGCTCGTGAGGAAGCAGTCTGCTAGAAGGAGAGGTACTTTCCGAGGAAGGGGAAGTCAAGGTGGTAGAGGAAGATCTACAACACCTAAACATGGAGTTAGCAGTAGCTCAACCTATCATGCACCCACGGGAGGTGATGTAAGATGCAGAGAGATTTTTTCTAGAGGAAGAGGAGGCATAGGAAGAGGAAGAAAAATAAGATGTTACAGATGTAATAAGCTAGGACATAGAGATTTTGAATTCTCAGATAATGCAGGAACAAGCCAGAGGAGTTCAATTGTTTCTCCAGTTGAGGGAGAAGCACCAGCATCAACAACAGTGGCAAAAGAATAAAATATACCAGAGAGAGGAGAATCTTTGGTAATCAATAAAGTCTTGCTCAAGCCAGCAAAGGAGATAGCTGAACCATCACAAAGAAAGACCTTGTTCAGAACAACGTGTAAGGTTCAAGGGAAGTCTTGTGGGATGATCATTGATAGTGGCAGCACTGATAATTTGGTCTCTATAGAAGTGGTGGAGAAATTGAATCTGAAGACAATGAAACATCCAACACCTTACAAGGTGTCATGGTTATAAAAGGGACATCAATTGTTAGTGAATGAACAGTGTGAAGTGGAGTTTCAGTTGGGCAAGTATAAAGATAAAATTGTATGTGATGTCATGCCAATGGATGTGTGTCACATATTTCTTGGAAGACCTTGGCAATATGATAGAGGAGCTATGCATGATGGGAAAAGAAACACCTACAAGTTTAGAAAGGATGGTGTCAATCATACGTTGCTGCCTCTGTAAGAGGAAGATGCGTCAAGAAAGAAGACTGATCCAAAAACTCTGTTACTAGGAGGAAAGGAATACTTGAAGTAGATTGAAGAGAATGAGGTAAATTTTGCTGTAATTTGCAAGCCCAAGGTAATAATGACTTTTACTACAATTTCTGATTTACCCATTGAAATTCTTGAAATGTTGGAGAACTATTGTGATATTATTGTTAATGATTTTCCTAAGGAGTTATTACCCATTAGAAGAATTAGCCATCATATAGATTTTATTCATGGAGCAAGTCTACCTAACAAAGAAGCTTACAGAATGACTCCTATAGAAAATGAAGAGGTTAGGAAGCAGGTGCAAGACTTTTTTGACAAAGGGTTGATCAGAGAAAGCTTGAGTCCTTGTGCAATACCAACAGTGTTGAGTCCAAAGAAAGATGGAGGCTGGAAAATGTGTACATATTTAAGAGCCATCAATAAAATCACAATTAGGTACAGATTTCCTTTACCTAGAATTGAAGATTTAATGGATTGCTTGAGTGGAGCAAAGTATTTTTCAAAATTAGATCTTAAAAGTGGGTATCATTAGATAAGGATAAGAGAAGGGGATGAGTGGAAAACAACCTTTAAGACAAATGAGGGATTGTATGAGTGGAGGGTAATGCCTTTTGGGTTGTCAAATGCACCAAGTATGTTTATGAGACTCATGAATGAAGTTCTTAAAGAGTTTATTGGTAAATTTGTAATAGTATATCTGGACGATATATTAGTTTACAGCAGGTCTAAGGAGGAGCACATGAGACATCTGAATTATGTCTTACAAAGGCTACATCAAGAGAAATTATCGCTGAATTTGAAGAAGATTTCATTCATGAAAGAAGAGCTAGTGTACTTGGCTTTTGTTATTTCTGTTGAAGGGCTGAAGATGGATCCAGAGAAGATCAAGGCAACCATGGAGTGGTCTTCACATAAAAGTGTTTTTGAGGTAAGAAGTTTTCATGGTCTTGCTAGCTTTTATAGAAAATTCATCAAGAATTTTAGTAAGATCAATGCACCTATTATTGAGATGATGAAGAAGGAAAAACAACCATTTAGATGGACTGCTGAAGCAGAAAAGAATTTTCAGTTGTTAAAGGAGAAAATCACTGAAATGCCTATTTTGGTTCTACCTGATTTTAATAAGCCTTTCCAAGTGGAGTGTGATGCCAGTGGAGAAGAAATTGGAGGTGTATTAAGTCAAGAAAATAGACCTATAGCTTATTTTAGTGAAAAGCTAAATTATTCAAAGAAGAAGTATTCTTCTTATGATAAGGAGTTCTATGCAGTTGTATAGCCATTGAATAAATGGAGGCATTATCTAATGTCAAAGGAATTCATCCTTTACTCAGATAACCATGCACTACAGTATATTATGCAACAACAAAAGCTTAGCCAAAAACATGCTAAATGGGTAGATTATCTTCAAAGTTTCCATTTTGTTTTGAAACATATAAATGGCCAATCAATTAAATTTGCAGATGCCTTAAGTAGGAGAAATATATTACTGCAAGAGAGTCAAATTCAAGTGGTAGGATTTGATTTTCTGAAAGAATTATATGAGACAGATTTAGATTTTAAAGAGGCATTTGAAACTTGTAAGAATCATGTTTTAGTAGATAGGAGTAAATGGTTGGATTATTTCTTACAAGATGGACTGTTGTTTAAAAGAAATCAGTTGTGCATACCAAACTGTTTAATGAGGGATAATTTAATCAAAGAAAAACACAGTGGAGGACTTTTAGGACATTTTGGCATAGAGAAGACTTTTGAACAGTTGAACAGATTTTATTTCTGGCCAAAAATGAGATCTGATGTGGAAAAGTATGTGAGAAGTTGTAAGATTTGTCAATATGCAAAGGGAAGGAGCCAAAACACAAGTTTGTATGTTCCATTACCAATTCCAGATAGGCCTTGGAGTATGGTAAATATGGATTTTGTTTTGGGCTTACCAAAGACTCAAAGAGGTAATGATTCAATTTTTGTTGTAGTGGACAGATTTTAAAAAATGGCACACTTCATTCCATGTTATAAAACTAGTGATGCTTCTCACATTGCTAATTTGTTCTTTAAGGAGGTTGTAAGATTTCATGGGCTTCCTAAGAGTATTGTCTTAGACAGGGATTCCAAATTTGTTGGCCATTTCTAGAGGACATTATGGAAGAAGCTGGGAACTAAACTAAGTTTCAGTTCTTCCTATCATCCACAAACTGATGGATAGACTGAAGTTTTGAACAAGAGTTTGGGCAATCTTTTAGGGAGTCTTACTGCAAAACATCCAAAACAATGGGATCAAGTGTTGGCACAAGCTGAGTATGCATGTAATGACTCACCTAACAGGAGTAAAGGAAAGAGTCCATTCCATATTGTTTATGGAATGCATCCAAAAAGGAGTATCTGAATTGAGAAACTTGGGAAAAGAAGAGATGAGAAGTGCAGAGAGTGAAGATTTTGCTTCAGATAACCAAGCAATACATGAACAAGTGAAATAGTAGCTACAGGATAGTAACATCAAGTACAAAACCATAGTAGACATGAGAAGAAGAGAGGTGAACTTTGAAGTTGGAGATTTGGTTTTAGCACACCTCAAAAGGAGAGGTTTCCAAAGAGGGAGTATAACAAATCGAAGTTCAAGAAAATTGGACCGTGAAAAATATTAAGAAAGTTTTCTACAAATGCCTATGAGATTGAGTTACCCCCTGGTGTTGGAATATCACCAATTTTAATGTTGCAGACCTATACATTTATGAAGGTGAAACTACAGATGATACAACACAAGATCAAGAGACACAAGAGGTTGACTGGGTAAAACAATTACCCACAACAAAGGAATTGCAGCCAGAAAGAATTTTGGACAAGAAGGTGTTTAAGAAAATAAGGGGACAAGAGTACTTCCAACATTTGGTAAAATTGCAGGATCTGCCAACCACTGAAGCTACTTGGATTACAAAAAACATGCTACAGAAACTGTGCAGTTCTGTAGATGAGATCATGGACAAGAGCCCATGAAGAATTTTTTCCTCAGGAGTTTGATGTATGAGCATGCGACTTGGAGGAAAAATCTTCAAACTTATTCCAAAAATCCAAACAAAATCTATAGGCAAAGAAGTGGGGTCCTTTAGCCACCAATTTCCATACTTTTCTAGTTTAAGATAAGGATAGAATTAAGAATAAAATTATGTTGTAATAATCGCTTATGGATAAGCGATAATAAGCCTTATGGATAATTTCTTTAATCACTTTACTGTAATTGGCATGCTTTTGTAAGAGATAAATATTGAGTAAGATTTATCTATTATGTTTTAAAAGGAAATAACGGGACGCTCTAAAGAAGTCAACCCCAGATGCATTGTGACTTTTGAAGAACACTCTCTGTGCATTTGAATTGATAGTTCTCCATTAACTAGTATTTGCATGTGCGTTTGGTGGCGATTCTCTTCTTCTGAACCTTGTTAATGGTGATTAGACATTGTTTCCCTATTAATACTTGATTTAAGCTTGCTAATGCATTTTTCTTTATATCAGCATGCCTGTTTTCCTTGTTTTACACAGGAAATTCATGAAATTACTTAGCTAAACAAAGTGTCAGACTTGATATTTTATTGAATCTGGTTCATACCCGTATCGGGTCCGAACCATTATCACATTGTCGAACCACAAGTGGAGTTGAAGGGAGCTTTGGAGCTGCTGAAGTCCAAAACTCCGATAGCTCAGAACCGAAACGCTATAGAGCAGGGTGTATAAGGTGTCAGGTCCACAAAGCTGATCGCATCACTAGATCGGAGCGGGAGGACCCTAGTATTGGGAGCATTGGATTCGTGACTGCGATCTCTGATAACACTATGTGTTATCGCATCAAAGGAAGGAATGTTGGAAGGTCGATAGTAACCACCGATAGTGTTATTTGGGTGTAACACATTTCTTTGGGAATCTTGCACTGATAGTGTAATTACTGAGAATTAACACTATAGTGGTGTAAAAGTGTGATATTGTTGTTACTTTACTTTGGAACAGAAGCCCTCCAACTGTGAGTTTTGTGTTTAAAAAGCAATTTCCTCATTTTGAAGCAACGCTAGTATATTATTATAATTCCTATCGAATTATAGTATGGAAGGAGGGAAACATACCTATGATATGATTTGTGTCGATAACAAGGGTTGGGGTGATTAGAGGGAAAAACTCATGAAGCAGTTAGGCTAATAATAGATGACTGATACACCTATTGAAATAGAAGGAGAAATTCAGCCAGAGTTAGAAGAAATTATTTCAAGTTTTAGCCGTTTGTCCATATCGCCTGCACCCAGGCCACCATATTTCTTGTAGAAACTTTGTCAAACCTTCTTTCAAACCGTCCATTTATGCTTTTAAACCATTCATCTCTCTTTTAAACCATCCATGTCATCTTTTATTTCTGCTTTTAGACCATCCTTGTCCCCTTTTAGTTCATCTTTGGTTGCTCTTTGTGAGAGCAAAATTTGTTGCACTTGGTCCCGTAATTTTGATATATCATATTGCAATTCTTCCTCTTCATGTGTCATAGTAGATATTTATGAGGGCTTAATGGGTGGAGAATCATTTTTCTTGGGAAGCATTTTATAACCCAAAACTAATATCTATGCTTCAATATGCCCTTGGAATCACTTCAAACTGATTTTTCAAATAAAAGTTATGCAATTTTTAAAAAAATATACATATTTTTCTTGCTTTTAGGAGCTCGATCTTGAAACGGTTATAACTCCATAATTTTGGATCTCCAAGTCATGAAATTTCTTCTTGTCATATCCCTCTGAGTCTTCCTTCCAACCCCACAAGTCATACTAAGATTGGATTCTTCAAGAAAGAGTTGTGTCAAATATCCCACAATGCTCTAATTATGAACTGGTTCAGTTGAGAAATGTTGCACGGGATGCGATGTCATTGTTTCAACCTTCAACCCTGAAATTGCTACAAGAAAAACTACATTTTGAGCACTTTTAGCTACTTTTTGCATAATTCAAATCTTACTCTTGAAACAAAAGTTATGACAATTTTCCCTAGGTCACCTGTTTGAGACTGAATTATGGACCCTACAAAAACCCTAACTTCTTGTTGATGGTGTTGGACCTCCCAACATGTCAGGGGATCTCCCTGGTAAGAAGTCCCAATTAGACCTCAGACAGTTTGGTGTAGGAGTCCTAGTAGTGGGTTGTACGATAATGCCTTGATTGTGATTTCACACAAAGGCAAGTAAGATGTCCCTGTGGAAAGTTGAAACAACTGCAGTGACAACTGCAGTGAGTCAAGGAAGGTGCATGAACGGTTCTAACACATGTAAAGGGGGGTGAGTGTGCCTCTTAGAAACCTGTAATATTACTTGGCTTGGAACGGAACACACGAGCAAAGATGAATCACAAGATGGGAAAGCAAGATAGTGAGCAATCCAAAGTGATGGTTAAACTAATAACACGTCTGCAACAAGATTCATACAATTGTATACAAAATAGTTCATACACAAATGTGAAGTTAAATAACATACATTGGTAAAGCAACCATAATAGTCTAACTACAAGAACAATGTATGCATGAAAACGTGTTGGCTCTGTTATATTAAGAATTCTAAGTTCCAATCATACAATACATCCATGTACACTTTCTACCTCAATAGCGGAACGTTACAACCACAACCGCCTACTCCTCCAAAGAGATATACTAGCTCTTCGCAATGGAGAAGCCAAGGCTCATTACAATACTATCCAAGCTTTCTATAAGATACTCCTATCAAAGCTTGGCTGACCAAAAGCCTTTTCAAAGAGTTACGAGGGACTATTTATAGCAAAGGGTGGGGTTGCCCTTGACATTCCCCTTTCTGACAGTTCATCTACCTTCGTGACTCTGCATCTACTCTAAGACTGTACATCTAACTATCAACACTTGAACTTCCACTTGACTAGACGTTACATTACAATGCACATGTGCCCATGTGTGAAAAAATGGCTTGATCAAGCCATGCAAGACATCATTGAAACTTGGACCATTGTTGTGATACCAACTCTTTTACATGCTTGTGATGGTCGAAGGTGGAGAGCTGACGCCAAGCTTGGTTGTCTGTGATGGTGTCTGTGCGCTCAATGGTGACATATTGTTGAAGTGAACTTTTGCCTTTGTTGCATCTGGGTGCACTGATATGGCTCCTCCGTCCAACTCATCTGATAGCATGCGGATGGTCTTCTTGGTGTGACTAGACTGGCAACATGTTCATGTTTAGTGTATGCACTAAACTCCAAACATGTGTCGGTGGCCATGTGCATCAACTTGTCGAAGTACATGTTCAACTCCAATCAGACTTGCTTCTTGTCTTCGCCTTGGTGAGTGTGCCGAATGGGTGGGAACGCATGTGTGCATACAATGACATGCATGTTGTTGTATTCCCTTGCATGTGATTAACAACATAACCCACCTTTTCTGCTCCGTGCCAGCTGCTAGGATGGATCTCTAACTTGTACGGGCACAGTTTCATCCATGAGTGAATTTTTTGCGCCCTGTTACACCTGTTCCTGCTACAACTCATTCTCTCATCTATGCAGCTTTTGTTCTTCCTTGAGTTGTTGCTTCAGCACATGCAAATCCTTCTTTGTTCCGTTCTCTACCTTCGCATGATCTTCATATCGCACTATCACCTCATAGCCTGAGTCTCTAAAGTTGCTCTCATCACAAGTGGATCTGCTTGAGCTTGCAACTTTGTTCTACCTTTGTGTTGTCAACAACCTTCTTCTTGCGTTCATTGCATCTGATATGCTGCCTTCAGCTATTGTTGATGGTGCTTCTTGTTGTGATGTTGCTACCGTAATATCGTGATGTCCTTGTCTATGAACAACTTGATGTCTTCATGGGTAGGCAAGTTCATAGACACTTGATTGACTGCATCCCCAAGTGTGATATGAACAGTGTCTTCGACTCTGCTCTCCTGGAAACCATTGTACCTGTGTTGCTGAGAGGCAAATGAACATCTACGATACCTGGAGACATGGCAACACTCATGGCAAGCAATTTGTCAGTCTAAAACCAAAATGAACTTGAGAACTGACTTGCAACATACATGCGTCATAGATCATGAAGGTTGCGCAATTTCCATCGGGAGGTTGGGAAATTGATTGCCAAAACTATGGAAGGCACAGTCTGGGCTGTCATGAGGCTAATTGACTGCTAGAATTAAGCAATGCACAGTCCATCTTGGCTTGCTGAGGACTGAAACTGTGCAATGCGCAATTTCATTCAGCAGTGACATGCAACCAACAAACTACATTGCGAAGTTTCTGGGGCCAAGAGGACACTGCCTCCAAGAATTGTGCAATGCAAGGCTGGAGGTCTATGCTTAGCTAGACTTGAGCAATTTTTGGAGGGAAGGCAAATCCTTCGCTTCTGGAAATGCGCAGTGCTAGCTGAGCAAGGCACGGTCTGGGCCAAGGTAGCCCAATCTAGTCAATGGGTGACTGAAAACATGATAAGTGTGAATTCATGATGAGATGAGTGTAAACAAGAGTGAATGATCATTCATGCAAACAACAAGCATAGGATTCAAAAAACGGGAAAGCATGCATGTGTGAAGTGAGTTGCCGCAATGGCGACTATCCATGCAAAACAGTGTCATGCATGTGACATTAGTGAGATGTGAATGAAAACTGAAACGGTGCTTCTACAAGCTAACATACATCAAAACGACAACGAGAACTCACTGAAATCAAGGAGACAAAAATCACACAAAGCGAAACACAAGAAGCGAAAGAAATGAAACACAAAACATGAAAGATGGGCTTACCCCAAAACAACTAAGTTGAATGTGTCGATGACTCCTAGATGCAATGTGGGATGTCAGAGATGCAAGGTTGATGTGAGGACTGAGCTTTGCAGCATTTGGTTGATGAGTTTAATTGAGGTTGTGACGCACATGCCAGAAATCTAGGAAAAGTGACACTTGGTGGGAGGTTTCTAGAATGATCCTTACATGTAACCTCCAGCTACTAAAAATAGATCCTTGAATCAAGCAATGCCTTTGCATGCTGCCTTGGGAGAATCAGCCCATGCATGCAAATCAGTTTTTCTTGGTCCAGGAGGGAACCGATCAACCCAACTGCACATGCAATAGTCTGTTCGGCTGGGGAGGGGGGCGGGGGGGGAAATGCGCATTTTTGGGAGGGAGTTGGGTTGGCTGCCTAGAGGGATTGCACAATTTCTTAGCAGAGCAACTGGCCGTTGCCCAAAATTATGCAATTTCTAAGCTGAGTAGTCCTGCTTGGAGGAATTGCGCAATTTTTCCAGTGAACAGTGATAGGTAGATTTGTGCAATTTTGGAGCCCAGCAAGCTGCCAGACAAAATTGCTCATTTTGTAGAGGGAAGGATGGTTCCCCTCCAGAATTGCACAATTTCTTGAGGGAAGGTTAGTTCCCCTCCAAAATTATGCAATTTCTTGAGGGATCTGCTTAGCCTACAATTGGACCAAGTCCAGAGAAACAACGTGTGAGGGGGATGCAACAAGCTCTGATGCACAGGTTGGAAATCTGTTAGAAAATCACTGAAGCTTGTGTACTTGACAAGGCAAGACATGCTGCTGTGAAAGGTTGGTAGGGAGGCTCCAAAATGAAGCTAAGACAAAATTTTGGAGGTTGGTTGTAGTCGCAACAACACTTCCCTGGATCATATCTTAATCCTATCCTTTTGAGCACTTTAAAAGGCCCACAAAAATGTGGTGCCAACTTGGCACATTAACAAAGTTTCAAGGAGCTTTTCTTGGGTCTAAGTCGCAATAAAACACATTCCCAACGTGAAACTCCATATGAACTCCATGGTTGTCAACATAGCTCTTCCGTTTGTCCCATCATGTGACCTTTAAATGTCTTATGATGGCTTTCATTTCCTGCTCCATGTCTTTCAATATATCATGCCCAATAAGGACCCTATTCACTCGTTCACTCCAGCTGATAGGAGTGTTACAACCTCTCCCATAAAGTGCTTCAAATGGGCTCATTCTTAGCAACTCATGGTACCCATTGTTCTACGAAAATTATATAAGTGGAAGGTATTCTTCCCACTTCCGTGGCTGGTGCATTACATACATTCTTAGCATGTCCTACAAAATTCTGTTTGTCCTCTCCATTTTTCCATCAAACTGAGGATGATACACTTGCTAAATACTAGCTCTGTTCCCAAGGCTGCAAATATTTCCTTCCAAAACATTGAGGTGAATTTGGCATCTCTATCTAAGATAATATTCTTAGGAACTCCATGCAATCTCACTATTTACCTAGTGAAAATTTGAGCCACTTCACTGGTTGATTTTATGGACTTAACAGTTACAAAGTGAGCCACCTTGCTCAAGTTGTTGACCACTACCATGATTGCGTCATGCTGCTTATAATTCCTTGGAAGCCTTGTAATAAAACGCATAGAAATCACCTCCCACTATCATTCTGGAATGGGAATGGGTTGTAAAGGGTGTTTGCACTCAACTTTTACTATTTGCACTCAAATTTTACTTGTTGGTACTCTATGCATTATGGAGATAAAATGAACCAACTCCCTCTTTAAATCAGGCCAAAAATAGAATTCATGATGGTTGTTAGCATCTTTAGATAACCTGGGCAAACATAGTATGGATTTGCATGAAACTCCCTTAATATGAGTCTCTTCAAGTCGCTACTATTTGGGACATTCTATTTTTTAATTTAATCAACCCCTTTTCTATAAGGCAATAGTTCTTACCTTCATTGCCTTGAGATTCTTGTTGTAGATTCTCCTGTAATTGTTGATACTTTTCGTCTTTCTTCCCAATGTTTTTAATCCTTTCTTCAAGATCAGTTCCACAAGAACTTATAACGGTTATACAATTTATTTTCACTCTTCTATTGAGGGTGTCGACCACTTTGTTCTCCTTGCCCTTAATGTACTTGATCTCGAAATCAAACTCGCTGAGCATAGCCAACGATCTAGCTTGGCGGGCATTTAATTTAGGTTGATCTAACAAATATTTGAACCCTCATGATCAGTCATTAGAGTGAATTTTATACCAAGGAGGTAATGTCTCCACATCTTCAATGCATGGATGATGGAAACCATCTCTAGATCATGAGTCTAGTTTTTCTCATTTTCATTTAATTTTTAGGATTCGTAACATACCACTTGGTATTCCTGCACTAAGACTCCACCAAGTCCCTCTTTGTGGGCATCCATGCATACAATCAAATCCTTTCTTGGGTCTACAATTCTTAGTAATGGTGCATTAGTTAGCATCTACTTTAGCTAATCAAAACTTGTAGCACAATCAACCGTCCATTCAAAATTCTTTGCTTTCTTTTGAAGAGAAGTAATTGGACAACCAATATTGGAGAAATTTTTAATAAATATCCAGTAATAGTCTGCCAATCCATGAAGGACCTAACTTTAGCCACATTCTTAAGTGTTGGCCATTTCGTGATGGCCTTAACCTTCTATAGATCAACTACTACTCCCTCCCTTGAGACAATGTGTCCCAAGTAATGAATTTTTGATTGAAAGAAATTACATTTACTAAGATTTGCATAAAGATTATGATATCTTAGAATTTTTTGTACTGTGGCCAAATGTTATTCATGCTCCTCCTTGGTCTCTAAATTGACCAAATTGTCATCAACACAGACAATGACAAACTTATCCAAATAAGGGCATAACAAATATTTCATAAGGCACATAAAAGTTCCAAGTGCATTGGTATGTCAAAAGGGCACTACCACGAACTTGTAATGCCCATACCTAATCCTGAAGGTTTTTTAATGGATATCCTCATCCTTTATGCACACTTGATGATAACCTGATATTAGATCAATCTTAGAGAAGATTGCTGCTCCTCTCAACTGGTCAAAGAAATCATCGATTTGTGGCAATAAACACTTTTTCTTGATGGTCATTTTATTCAATTTCCAGTAGTCAATGCACAACTTAAGTGTGCTATCCTTCTTTTTAACAAACATAACTGGTGCTCCCCATGGAGACATGCTTGGTCTTATGTAGCCTTTGTCCAACATCTCCTTGAGCTACAATTTTAGCTCAAATAATTCTAGAGTGCTTATTCTATACGATGCTTTGGATATTGGAGATGTTGTTGGTATTAATAGAGAAATCCAACTCTCTATGGGGAGGTAACCTAGATATCTCTTTAGGGAAAACATGTTGAAACTACTGTGAAACAAGGTATTTCCTCAAGATATCATTGTCATCATTCTCGACACTATGATTAGCTTCAGTGATGCTAGATATTTTCACAACAAATAAAATACATCCGTTCCTGCGACTTCTCTTGCCTTGCATGGACAAAATTAATATTATCTATGTGGGTTTCAACTTTCCACACAATAATATACGCTCTCTAGCTTCATCTAGGCATTTGATGGTCTTTTGAAAACAATCTACCTTAGTTCAAAGCGCATTGTTAGGTTCCTATAATACTAGTGATTACCCCATTACTATTGTAGTTATATCCCTTATTAATATTGTTGTGCCCCTATTGTCCCCATATTGTTATTACT
>APFE030086840.1:0-22961 GCA_000404065.3 Pinus taeda
TTAATACGTACATTTAATACGTAGGAATCAGCAGGGATACTACGTGAATTTACTATTTTTTTGATAATAATAAATATACTCATGTTAATTATCCACTAAATATTTTTAAAGGGGAAATTTATTAAATTTTTCTATGCATGATTTACTCTAATAACAAGGAATTTGGTAAATTTTTTGTATGACTATTGGGTCTATTTTTAACATGTTTGTAAATTATAATGCTTAAAAAAATTTAAGGTTTAAAAAATGTTTTTGATTTGATGATTAAAATTTTTAAAATTAGATTTAATAAAAGAGTCTTGGGGTGGGGAAATAAAAACAATGGAGGGATGACAATTTAAAGAGTGTTAAGTATTAGGTAGCTAAGCATTGGGTTTGCTATTTTGGCACAATAATGTTTGAAGGTGTTTGAGGGGGGGATGATAAAGTTAATGTGACGACTAGATGGTAGAGAATTATTAATTTAAGACAAAGAGTAACTATATCTCAAAATATTCAAAGAGAATTTAGGTACGATTTTTTTTTTTTTTTTTTTTTTAAAGAGAGGTGGAGAATAAAAGTGTTAAAGCTTTTTAAATGATAATGTTTTTATTCTTGAACAGAAGTAAATTCTAAAGGTAAATCTCCTCGACGCCCTTGGGGCCAGGCTTAGCATAGAAAAAGCCGACGAGCAGTTCCCTTCGGGGAACTGCCGTGATCCGTTCCTGTGGATGTAGCAGCCAGTTGCAGGCCGTGAACCACAACACAAAAAAAAAAAAAAAAAAAAAAAAAAAGAGAGTAAATTCTAAAGGCATAGATTTGAAAATTTGAAAATTGGTTTTTAAAATGGTAAAATTTTGGAAGCTATAGTGAGACCAGTGAAATATTTTCATTATAAATTTGGGGTGATAGTGAGATTGAGTATGAAGGTATTTATTGGAATATTTTCATTATAAGTTTGGTGGATTATAACAACATCAAATTGATGATTGTAACACGTAAAAAGTATATAATGTTACTTTGTTGAATTTCAAGAAGAAATTTCAAACTAAATACAAAGTTTACTTCCACAAAAATAGTTCTAAACATTGATAAACATAACAACACCTATCTCAAAATATACACATTACCAATATTTTCTTTTTTGAAATTAACTAAATTATCACTTTATTTTAAACCAACTTAGATCCATATGAAGTTATATCCATCTTAAATGGGATTCAATTCTCACAAGTGACATACGAGATAATGTGATATGGCTAAAATGGTACATCTCAAAATACCTCACTTGTTTAATATATCTAGCTTGCAAATTGTTGGATATCTTAAGTTATAATTAAAGCCAACAAATTTAATCTAGACCTCCCCTAGATCACTCTAATGAATTACCAATTCTCAGAGTTAAAAAATAAATAAAAAATATATGGTTTAATAGGTTCATTACTGCAAATGAGTAGAAATTGATTTGGGTCTATATCTAGCTTTCAAATTGTTGGATATGTTAAGTTATAATTGAAGCCAATAAATTTAATAGAGACCTAGCCTAGATCACTCTAATGAATTACCAATTCTAAGAGTTAAGAAATAAATAAAAATTATATAATTTAATTGGCTCATCAGTGCAAATGAGTAAAAATTGATCTGGTTCTTAAGTCTTGGCGAGTGAGTCTTTATACTAAATTGCAAGTGCCCAAAGATATTGGGGTGTCCAATTATCTACATGGTAGGTTTTGGATTTGAGTACAATGTCCATGAAATTGTCTATCTTTTCTTTAATAATTACATATTTATATCACTTTATATCAAAAATTTGTTGTGGTTACGCTCTCAAATTATTTACTGACATTTTCAATAGTACGTTTTGGATGTGTGTACAATGTCTATGAAATTGTCTACTTTTTATTTAATAATTACATATTTATATCATTTTATATCAAAAAATTAATGATTACATATTTATATTACTTTATATCAAAAATTTGTTGTTATTGTATAGAGTAGAGCATCTTCTTATCTGAGAGTTAAAAATAGAAAAAATGAAAAAATAACCCCATATATTAATTCATAATCTATCAATTTTGGAGAAGAATCAAATATACTTCTCTTTAAATTTTACATTAAAAAAATTTTAAATCTTTAAAAATTTGATCTCTTAATAGATCTTGAATTTAAATGTTAATATCTAATCTTATTGTCCCACTATTTCCAATTTTAACTCCCGAGTAGCAGGATCATCTACTCCCCTGCAACAAAACAACAACTTTTTGATGTAGGATGATATCAATATGTATTCCTGAATTAACAAATTGATTTATAAAACTTTAAGACGAATTTCACGGACATTGTGCTCAAATCAGAACCCACCCTTCACACAGTGAGTAAAATATTGAACGCCGCGTTTTCAAAGTGCACTTCTCATCAATTTAGTATAGAGACACAATCTTTCAATACTTGAAAGACCCAATAATTTGCTTCTCATTTGCAGTGATTAGCAAATTGAAGTAGATAAATATTTTTTTTAAGAGTGAGAATTGATTATTCATTCGACTTATCTATGCTATGCATTGGATTAAGCTTACTCTCTCCTATTATAGTAAAATTTAAACGATTAAATAGGCTGGAAATTGATTAAGAAGAATTAGTGTGCATCGTAATACTTTCATTATTTTCAAATTTAGTGTAAACCTCCATGGAACTGAACAACCGGAGGAGTTGGATATATGTATCCATTCCTGCATCTATTTGTTCATATCCCAAGAACATGGTTGTCGTTCTGGAACTCAGATAATAAACACAGATTTTTCTAGCTGATACTGATACCGATGTGAACAATGTGAAAACTCGAGGTAAATATTTTGTATTTCATACCCTGCTTCGGAATATATCCTGAGTTTGAGACCTTTGCTGTGTACATAGTCAATATATCCTGAGTTTGAGACCTTTGCTGTGTTCATAGTCAACAAGAAGGGATTTGATACCAGATGGGAATGCTGTAGAATTTGCAACTCATCTTCCCTACAGATTAATCATCATAAACACAGACCAGCAACATTTAATAAGTTACCTTATACAGATAAACACAGACCATTAATACTTAATAAGTTACCTTATCATAATACATATAAGCTATGATATAATTATGACTTTCAAGATCCATACATTTGTTTAAAGGCTAAGAATACTTACCTATATTTACATATTCTTATCCAAGTTTGTTGAAACCCGTTGAGACCAATGCATCAGCTGCAAGAAGAACAAAAGCAACCCACAAAACAAATCTTAGTTGAACCACGGTATTTCAAAAAATTCTACTCACTAAAATTCTATATCCAAAAAATGTGGAAATATACATTTTACAAATACTAAAAATAATATTATTTTCTTAATGAACTAAAAAATAATATATTTCTAAAAATGAAAAAGAAAATTATGAATTCTTAAAGATTAATTTTAATAATTAAAATAATAATATTAACTAATATTTCTAGTTTAAAAATATCAAAAAAAACTTAAATGAATCAAATTTCTAATATTACATATATAAGCTATGATAATAGTTATGATTTTAAAAATCCATTTAATTCTGGACAAAGAATACTTACCTATATTCACATACTCATATCCAAATTTTAATTGAGCCAGAGTAGTTAAAAAAATTCTACTCTCTAAAATTCTATATCCAAAAAATTTGAAAATATACATTTTATAAATACTAAAAAAAAGTTATTTTCTTAAAATGAAAGAGAAAGATATGAATTCTCAACATTAATCTTTAATTTTTAAAATTAATATAATATTAATTAACCGTTTAAAATAATCTAAAAACTAAAAAATAACTTAAATGGATCAAATTTCTTAATATTACATCTAGGTTATGATAATAGTTATGACTTTAAAAATCCATTTCATTAGGGGCAAAGAATATTGGCCTATATTCACATACTCATATCCAAATTGGTTGATATCAAATTTGTTGATATTACATATAAGCTATGACAATTGTTATGACTTTCAAGATCCGTGCATTTCTTTAATGGCAGAGTATACTTATCTATATGTACATACTCATATCCAAGTTTGCTGAAACCAATTGAAACCAAATCATGAGCTCTAAGAAGGACAAAGTCAAACCATGAATCTTAGACAAAGTCAACCCAGGAAACAAAACAAATGTAAGTGAACCATAGCTACTATGTTCTAATTCGATTTGGATTGAAAAAAATAAGTATACATATTATAAATATTGTTTTTTAGTGAAAAAAACTCATTAATTATCTAATATTAAAATAATTTAAAAATAGTGAAAAATCAAATGTATCAAATTTAATTATGCAAAAAATATAAAATAAAATTTGTTAATAACTAAACAAAATTTCAGAAATCCAAATATGAAAAATAAATTTGAAGTGATTTCAAATATTCAAAAATTTATATCTCAAACATTAAGTAAGTTCATATAAACTTACATTATATTAAAACTATATACCATTTAACTATATCATATAAATTTATTAAACAACAATATCAACAAATTAATCTCTTTAGCTATGGTCCATTAAAAATAAACGATTCCAGTGAACAGGCACCTAGTAATCGCAATATATGGTGCTTACGATTTCACAGTGGACAAGCACCTGGTAGTTGCGATCTATGGTACCAAAAAATGTTTCCCAAAAGCAAAATGAATTTTTGTAGACAAGTTATCTTTAAAACAAAAATATTTGGTTTACCGATATTACCGTACCTTATTGAAACCTGCGTATTACTTCCTGAATCGAATCGAATTATCGAATTTTCCTTTTTGACCAATTCAATCGACTTATCGAATCCGCTTTTTGATCAATTCAATAGAATTATCTAATTTTCCTTATGGTAAATGCAGCTTTGAGATACATAACCCCAAACCGAAGACTAGAGTCAAAACTCTGGCTTCTTCTCAAATGTAATTAGCTTGTTTTCAAATAACAGCCCATACCAGTTTCCTTAATTATAATTCCAGCTATTCCACCTGAAATCCAGCGAAAAAAAGATCAAAACAGGGTTCATTCATCGATGAACGCTGTTTTGATTTTTTGTTTTTCCTGGATTACAGGTGGAATGACCAGAATTATTTTCCCTACGATATCAAGGAAACTGTTAGAGGAAGTTTTCCATCATGGTTTCACCTCTGGATTGCTAGTTGCACAGAAAGGCCTTTCGGCCCAATAGAGATGTTGTAATGCAACATGGTTACAACAGGGTACGGTAAGATGGTGTTATAGTGTTTAATGGAAACATTTAAATTACATAAAAATAAAGTTAAACCCAGTATAATCGAATTTGAAATTAGATAAATGCATTCCACATTGAGAATAAATCAGAGAATAAGTCAGACTATAGTACATAAATGCGTTCCACGTTGACTATAAATCAGAGAACAAGTTAAACGAAGGTACATAAACGCGTTCGACGCTGAGAATAAGTCAGATTGGTAACAAACAACATAAACGCGTTGGACGCTGAGAATAAGTTAAATTGGTAACAAACAAGCATTTATATTTTGATGTGATATAAAATGCAAGATTAATTTCTCCACATTAGCATTCTAAATTGCAATTTAGTCTCTGTTACATAAAATGTAAAATTAGTTAAGCAACTTTCTTCCATGAAGGTGCCTACAACATTATTCTCATTAAATGATTTCTGTTAAATTTGGCTATTTATTATGAGTTTTCTAACTTCTTTAACATAAATTAAACTACGAATAAATTGTTATATACAATTTTTAATTAAAAGTTATGAAAAAAATTCCAAATCTTAATTAAAAGGTTTTTTTTTTCAAAAAATCATATCTATTATAATAAGAAAATAATATCTTAAATGCAAGATTAATCTCTCCACATTAACACCTTAAGTTGTAAAATAGCCTCTATTAAATATAATGCAAGACAGGTTAGGCAACTTTCATCCATAAAGGCACATGCTAACAAGCTGTCAGACCCTCCCTATAAATGACTCCTATTAAATTTGAGTATTCATTTGATATTTTCTAACTTATTCAACATAAATGAAATGGAGAGACTAAACCTCTCTATACTAGTTATAATGTTTAAATATATATTTAATTTTTAACAATTAATATTTATAGTTTCAATAACTTTTTTAATGTTATAATAAATCATTAAAATTTAAAAATTAAAAACACTCATAATCATATATAATATATTTTTCCAATTCACAATAACTAAAAAATATTTATTAAATATAAGATTAACTTTCTCATATTAACAATTTCAATTGTAATAATATAACCTTTATTAAATATAATATAAAATAAGTTATACAACTTTCATTTATTAAAATATATGCTAATAGATCCCCCGATGACTCTTATTTGGAGGTTCTCCCTAACTCAAACTCAGATTTTATTACCACATTGTAGGTAAACCCATTTCACATATGATTTTTTGTATTCATTCTTCTGCTTCTTCATATAGGATTTTGTGTGATTCCTTCCTCTACTTCTTCATATAGGATTTTGTATGATTCCTTCCTCTACTAGTATTTTAAATAAATTCGATTAATGATAGCATAACATTGTTTGAAAATTCTAATAAAATATGTTTTCTCATAATTTTTTTTATTCAAAAATTAAAATGTCTTTGCAGAACTTTTTAATTCATTGTTTGTAAATTCTAATAAAATATGTTTTTCAATAGTTTTTTAAGCCAAAAATTAAAATGTTTTTGTAGAGATCTCTAACTAAAAAAAATCACATTAGCTTTTTAAATTTTTTTTTTTTTACAATTCAAAAATATTTTTACAATTTTGACTAGTACACGACCATTCATTCTAACAAACCTCTCATGAAGAAAGACAAACTTTCCCAAAATTTTTCAATAAAAATCAATATTAGTTGTTTTCAAAAATATTTTTACATTTTTCACCCATCAAATAGCCTTTTTCATTTCTAATAACTCTCTCCAATTAAAAAGACAAAAAAAATGTAAATTGGGTTCAACCAAAATATCTACAAAATAAGCTTACATGTCCAATTTTCAATCAATCTAGGCTAATCTAATAGGTACAAATAAATTTAAATAATAAATTGATAAAAGAAGTAAACTTCAATCAAACAAACAAACTAACTAAAATGTTGCAATTTAAAAGCATGTGTTGCCTTTACATTGAACAAAATGGAAAAAACTAATAAAAAAATGCAATGTTTGCAATGTTGTTTTTTTATTTAAATGTCATAACCAAAATCCATTTATATCTACATCAAAACATGAATGCTTGTTTATTAACAATGTGGTTTATTAGTCCTGGCTAAGGTAAAATTAGCAATCAATTTGTCTATGGACCATTATTAATTTAACATTGACTAATACAGTTAATAATGTTTACATTTTTTAAAAAATAAATATTAATTTTTCATTATTAGTAAAATAACTAATTTTCAAACATTTGTTTAGAATATAAACCAAATGTCTTATTTCGGCCTTTGCATAATACAATGTCATGTGAATATATACCTTATATATTTATGTGATAATATATAGATATGGTTGTAATAAATCCTAGAAAATAATTTATACTAATGTAAATAACATATTTACTATCCATTACTTCCAAGCTTAATTTAAGCCAGCGTTTCCATAAAAAATGGAGAGGAATAAGATGTAAATAAATATACTCATCGATGATGTAGGAGTAAAACTATAAATTTTTAGACTTCCTGGTGGTTAGTGCCCACCATAATTTAAGAAACTCTTTGTTCCAAACAAAAAATTAATTTATCTACTTTATATTTAATTTATTAACTTTTGTAAAAAAAACTATTTATTTTTCTTATATAACTATTATTAAATTTAAACATTTAATTAATATATATTTTTTAAACATTTTTTTCTAGTTTTTCCTAAACATAATTTCTAATCTAAAGACACAGTTTTTTTTTTTTGCCGAACATGCTCTCAAGAGAGAGAATGTGTTTAACTTCACTTTCCAAGTATACCAAGTACTTTGAACCTCATCCAATAACACATGCATGAAATTAGAAGATTTACTCACTACAAAATAACATATGTATTTCTACCTCTATATTCTTCTAAGTCTTTTTCTTCTCCCGAGATAATGTTAAAATTCCTTAGTGATTAACCATAATACATCCTACTTTGAGTTTTTAAAATAAATTATCTAGTTTAAAATTAAAACCAAAATGTTATATGTGGTTATATGTAATTTTACATGAGGTAATAGTATTGTACCGGGAGAACTCATTGGGGTTATCCCGTGGAAGAGGCATATTACTATCAAATCATGTTATTAGGAATGACAAGTGCATCTCTAAATACTCAAAGTTTTATATCCGAGGCCTGTTTTCAGGAAACTGCTTTTGTGTTAGCTAAATCTTCTCTCTAGGTTCATATTGATTGGTTTAAAGGTGAGAAGGAAAAAGTTATTCCGGGGGCTTTGTGTACTTGGTAACATATTGACCATTTACGAAATATAACAGAATAGATTTAATAATAGGGAATGTACTTGGTAACATATTCACCATTTAGGAAATAGAACGGAATATATTTAATAATAGGGAATCAGAGTCTGTTTAGCAACGAGTGAAAGATATTTTATTTCAGGGAGATAAAGTAATTTATTTTTTTCTATTTAGGAATTTTTTTTACAATATATATATTGAAACAACCACTATAATAGTTTGGAGAAATAGTATGATTATATAGAATTATATATATAGATACTGGTTATGAAAAATGATCTTTATCTTTTTTATCTATAGTTAATTTTCAGAAGTAACATAGAAGTTCATATTTAGTATATTGTTGTAATGGATTCTAGTCTTGTTATTCAATTGCATAGAGCCTTAAATAACATCTTAGCCTTGTTGACAGCTTAAAGAGTGGGACTTCTTTGTTATATTCTATATTATATATATATATATATATATATATATTAGAATTTAATAAATAATGTAATCTAAAAACTCTATGTGAAAAAAATCAAATTATAAGTACAAAACGTATTCATAATAATTATAATTGTGTGTGGGTATGTGGAGAGGGAGAGAGAGAGAGGGGTTAATTTGATTTCATATTGTTAGTATTGTTAGATATTTGGTTAGTTTTGTCCAAATAAGTATTTAGTTCAAATCCTCCTAGTTTAGGCACCATAACATGTCTCAACAAGTTAAATAGAAATTCCATCCACTATCATGAGGAAGAAAGTATTTAGTTCAGATCCTCCTAGGTTAGGGCCACTAACATGTGCTAAAAAGTTTGTTAGAAATGACATCTACTATTGTGGAGAAGCATCCCTTTGATTTCCTTCCAATTTTTTCCATGAATTTATTTATTTATATGAAATAATTATTAATATCGCCTTAAATACCTAAAGATACTATGATCAAAATCAAAACTAGTGTGAGTAACACCACCACCACCCTTGTGAACTACATAGTTGTGATCACCCTCAATAATGTGTTAATGCCTCTTATCCTCATGTCTAACCCTCATCTTCTATCTTGAAGATATAAGTAACATCAAGAAACCTTTTCATATTCCCCATGCTAAGAAAATGCCAAAGTTTCTAGTTCAAATCCAATGGGAGAAAAAAGAGGATATTTACATGTTCTTCTCCATCTTTGTGCACCAATTGTGATGGATGAACACTAAAGCCTGTTGAAATCAACAACATCATATCAATATCTACAAAGACGGTCCTAAAGAAGCCTTTTTGGGTGCTCTAGTATTGACAACAAGAACATCCTTTGTCTTGTCAGGATTAGGTCGAGGTATCTCTTCATCAACCAGTAAGATTATATGTAAAAAGTAAATAGATACAAAATAATTAATAACATATGAAAAAAATACTAAATACATACATTATATGTTGATAAAAATATATCATTTTCAACTTGCAAGTTCAACAAGAGGAAATGATATAAGGTTCTTGACTTGTTGTGACTTAGGCATGCATGTAAATATTCCACCATATCCAAATCATGCTCAAGTAGCTCAATCATATCAATGACATTTGTAGAGACATTCAAGATGCATGATTTTTTCATTTTTCCCACTTTGGTCATTAATAATTCCCATATTGATATAAAAATGATGGTCGATGAGAAGGGAGGAAGTATACTGACAATCTTAGAGCAAGTTCTAGGAAACATCTCAAAAAATAAGCAACATTATTAATAAGCATAACAAAATCATTCCCTGCCACGAATACTATAAAAACATAGAGCATAAGAAAAACATCTCAAAAACATCACACTCCACCAATAAGAGGTGAACCTATCTATAATATTATCAACATAATTTCATAGTTTGAAACTAATATGGTCCTTATCAATAAGACAAGGTATTAATAAATTAGGATAAAATTATTTCCTAGAAATCCCGAGGCTCAAAACTAAATATTGCTCTCTATCCATTAAAAAATCTATATCTTTGTACTTAAGAAATGTTAACCACATTACTATAATTTGGAGCACATTGCAACTATGGTCACAAATGTACAACATGAGCCAAACAATGGGCACTAGGAATATACTTTCCCGTACTAGATAAACCAACAAGAAAATAAATATCATCCTCTATTGGGATAAACTAGTTGTCAACCTCAACTTGGAAGGCTTAGCATCCATAGTCCCACCACCAAATAATTTGTTGTATGAATAGTTTTCCACCTTCAACATTAACACTTCATCCTCAACATATTTCATGAGGCCAATGTCTCAATGGAGAGCACATGAATACTAAGTAGGAGGTTGTTGGATTTGATCCATGCCCTCTCGTAGGAGTGCCATCTCCTTAGATTTGGGTATTTCTTTGAAGGTTTATTCACAACAAAAGATGTTAGATATAAAACCTTGTAATTCTTAACTTAAATATATAATAATTAAAAGAATATATTGAACATAATTTAGTATTTGATAAATATCAATGGGTGTTATTCAGTTAATAAGGGTAATTAATGAGCTAATCTTTATTTGGCATACTATATACAATTATAGCGATAGTAATGAGATGTAATGATGGTACGAATCACAATGTTGGCACTCCAAATACTAATACATACCATAATAATGCACTCATCATAATTTAGTGCATCATGTATATTGTACGACAGAACATGTTACCTATCTTGATATATATTATATATATATATCTATTATATTATATATATATATTATATATATAATATTATATTATATTATATATATTATGTATATATATATATGTGTGTGTTGTGTGTATTGTGGTTGTGTGTGTGTGTGTGTGTGTGTAACAAAGTCAGTTTTTCCCAACATAAAGGATAATAATCATTAACTTATGAAGAAATCTCACTTCTTCCCTATAATTTCAATGTGAATGGCTAATCCACGACTAACCTTGCAACTATTAGCCCCATGGTAATGGACTAGATTAGAGTCTACGGATTCCTTATTAACAACATGCCTACGTCAAATAGTCCTAATTGATTGTGATAGTCCCTCGGGATGTTGTGTGATTGTGTGTGCATGCATGTACAAACACACACAAATATATGTATGTTATTTAACCCTAATAGCTAGATCAAGTGGCTTCACTTGACAAGTAGAAGTTGTATTAGCAAAGGAGGTCATAAGGTTGAAACCCCCTTAATCCCTTGAGGTTAGGTATACATGTTGTATGTTAAGAAAATTTATCTCAAATGTTTTATAGCCTCAATAGCTAGCTCAAGTGGTTTGACCTATGATATATAAGTTGCATTATTAAGGAGGTCACGAGCTTGAAACAACCTCGGTCCCTTGGGGTTAGGTATATATGTTGCATGTTGATGAAATTTACCTAAAGTTCCATTGACAAATATCCCTAGACAATTTATCTAAAGAATCATATAATGTATCTATATCTATGTCAATGCCTCTCTCTATATATGTATGTATCGCACTAATAACATGGAATGAGGCATCAACAATATCCACAAAAACAATATGCATATATAATTAATGCACATCGATATTATTTTTCAATGGAAATCATAAATGTTCATTCCAAAAAAAAAGAGTACATCATTCTAGTGCATGACAATAAAACTAATACAACATTTCTTACTATGCATAAAAATGCTTTTCTTTTCCTTGCTTTTGTCAACTCTGACCACTACCACTATAACCTCAAGTTGAACCCATATGTGCCCCCATACATGGCCCACATGGTACAACAAGGGTTATTTCACCCTTAAACCTCAAACTTCACAAATACTTCATATCAGAACAATCATTAATCATGTTTCCCCCTTAAAAAAATAGGAAAAAACCTTTTTTAAAGAAGCCATGTAGAATAGTAAAGAAAAATAACCTAGATACACTTCCTTAAGAAAATGCTTCTCAAAATACAATAGGACCATATCCCAAAACAAATAAGGGTTTTTACAAGGATAGATCATAATGAAAAGGTGCGCTTGTTATCAAAATAAGAAAATGGAACACCAATAGTGACTAAAATGAGTAAAAAAAGATTTAGGAAAAAGTAGAAAATAAGTTCTTTTTTTTCTTTTCTTTCATGCATGGTTTATGTGTTCAACTTCTTTAATGAAGAAGGTTTTAGAAAATACATAATGGATAAAGAAACTTAATATGGCTATGTATTTTTTAGGTGTGGTTCTGAGATTGGTGGAGGATTGCTTCCCATTGGCTTATTAGCAGGGCCTAACTCTAAGACAGTTAAGGATAATTGACCTCGTAACCTCCCATTAGCAAAGTTCTTTAATGATGGAACTCAACCAATTGGCGTAACCCATGGGTCTTATTTCATATCTATGTTAATAATAAGTATATATAATATTATAATATTTAACTCTTATATATATATATATTAATATATCTATATATATATAATATATTATATATATATTATATATATATATATATAATATATATATTATAATATATATATAATATATATTTTATATATATTTTACTTTTTTCCATTATATATAAGTTTTTTATTTTTTTTTCAAATTGTTGTCTTTTCATTTTGATTTTCTAGTGTGTTGGTCTTTCTCTTTGATTTTCATTTTTTTACGATCATCTAAACATGCTATGTTATGTTTATGTTATTTTCGTTGAAACTGGAAAAATGTTTTTTGGTCAAATCTTAATTTTAGTTTTTTAAAATGGGTTGTTTACAGTATATATGGATTCAACACCATCAAAAACCCTTGGGGTACTCAGATTGTACAGAATTTAGTGCACACACTTGTGATTCCAAGAAACAATTTAAATTAGAAAATACATGGGAAAGCCCTCCAAAATATCGAACATATAGACTATGATTTTTGTAGTTTATGTAGAAGGAAATCAATATAGTAATACATCTGCAGTTGACTTTGTATTAGTTATGATTTGACTATATTTTCCTATTTGTTAATTTAAATAATTAAGGTAATATTTTTTTTCTTTCATTTTTTTGTCATATATAAGTTTTGGAGGGTTTTTGGCCTTATTTTCCAATTTACCATGAAAATGGACACTTCGCTGAATATTTTTGCTTTAATTTAAAATATGTTGAATATCAAGTGGTGATTTGAAAGCATGCATGCTTTTAACCTTAGAATAACCCACAAATATCACAAAGATATATCTCTAAATTCCAACTACTCAAACTGATGGTCGAGGCCATTCTTAAACCAAACTAATTTTGCGGCTTACACAAACCACACTATAGTGATCAGAATTACTTCCCCATATTGAAGTTACTCACTTTGAATAAATGATGATTCGGGATAGATTGAAGCAAGGGAAATAATTTTTTTCCTAGACAAGTTGCTCTGGCCTCCCAACTAGGCCAGTAAATTTTGATTTCGAGTTGGCTATCCTTAATTAAGAAGAAACTAAGGTGGTAATACAAATACTTGCAAGGCGAACACATGTCTTCAATCATTAAACACATGTTAACTAAGATTGAAATGTGTCACTAGAAAAGGAGAGAGGGGATCATAGGAGGAGGGTCCTGATGTCCTAATTTGATAGCCAACATTAACACTCGTGTCTTATCAATCTTGGAAAATGAGATGCTCCTTATTTTCATATTGAGTAATTAGTATAAATAAGATCCTTTGATTCAAATTAATCATTCCTTGAGCCATCAACGAACCTCTTTTTGCTAATGAGTGGAACTCCGAGTTTAAGAGTCTATAGAAATAACTCAAAATTTATGGTTGTTAATGAATTTAGATTAAATCTATAGATACAAATTTATTCTACCCAATCTAAGGAAGGGAAACCATACCATAGAAAAACATGCAATCATTCAATCACAATGAAAACAACTTTTACTGGGAACCCAACTATGAAAAAACCATCCTTTGTATGATATTAGATGAGAGCAACAATCTATTACAATGACTACTTTAATGCCTGGAGCTCAATCTGCACTATAATTATGATCTCCTCCTAAGTGTGCTTTTTCCAACACTTAGCCAAAATAGGCCTCCTGCTCCTTGCTATTTCCTTATGCAATTCCTTCTCCTAAAGAGTAGGGAAGCTCTTATTTCCTTACACATTTTTTGAGTAGATCAACTCACTTGCTACATGAAATCATTGTACACTCACTAGTATACAATAATTATTACATTATGCATTTTCTCTACATCTTCAGTAGGCAATTCGAATTCATGCATCAATATGGTTAGTTTTAGTAAATTCACTAATTAATTGAGGGTTAGTTGAGTTTACAACAATTACAACTTCTCAACTAAAGTCATACTGATTATGTTCTAGACTAGAGCCCAAATAAGTGACTTCCACTTAATATAACACCTATAGATGTGTAAATCTTACTAACCAACTAGCACATAATTTTATTACTACCCCACAAACTCAAATTAACTAACTTAAGTGAGTTATTTGGCCATGTAAAAGGTTCTTTAACATGATAATTACTTGTGAACATCAATTTTGTTTCCTCTTATTTTATTAATCTTCTTCATCAAACAATTACCATTAGAATGCCAGAAAGTAAACACAAGAGACAAGAGACACCATAGATAGGCCATAGTGTAAAACTCCACCATGGGGGAAAACCCATCAATCCTTTCCTTATAGCTTCTTCATCAATAAGAGAAATTCAAGTCAATCAATCAATTATCCAAATTCCAAATCAATCCTCAAATAATAGCGCAAAACTTCATCATAACTATATTCATAAATATGACAACAACATGTTGTATTTTTGTCCCTAGATCCCATAGTGGATATGCTGCCATAATTTATTGGATGCCACAAAGAAACAAGAGTTTGGATGCCATTGAGTCATATAATTTTTTATTCCACATAATCACATGATTTAAGATTCCACATAATTACAAAATTCTGAATGTTACAGAGTCACAAAATTTCAAATTTCATAAAATTGCAAAATTTCGGATGCCACAAAGTTAGAGAATTATGGATGCCATAGAATTGAAGAATTTCATATGCTACCAAAATGTAGAATTTTAGATGTGATAAAAACATGTATCAATATAAAGAAGTATGTCAATGGGAACTCCCTTTCCCATAGAGAATTATATCATAAAAAACTTACATTAATATCACATAAACTTACATCATATATGTGAAATAAACTTTGCATTATACATAGCCTCAAATCTTTTTGTTCTTCAAACAATAGCAGCCTCAACCTATTCACATACAACATAATCAGGTGTCCTGAATTTTCATACTACAAACCTAATATTCTCTACCATAAGATATAATTGAATTTCATCCTAAAAGATCCATGAGATTTTTACCAAATGGGAGAGTCCTTATGCCAATATATATTGGTTTGTCCATGCAAAAAGTCGTGTCTTTTGAAGTTGGGCTGAATTGTCATTTAGGAGGGCCGATTTGGATATTTAGACAACTAAATGCAATTTCAAAAATTCAAATTTATTTTTCTTTCAAACGTACAAATCGGACATATTACAAAATCAATTAGTTTTAACCACCTTCAAATATATTATGAAGACCAAATTGAGTTACATTTTCCAACAAAGCATGCGTACAATAGGGCTTTGCACTCTTCTACAGAAAGTTCGCCATTTGAGACATTTTTTGGGTACCTACCAAAATCACCCTTAGAACTAGTCTTTGGGAAAGACAAGGTTTCCAATGAACAAAGTGATGAAGAAAAAGCTTGCAAGTTCATTTAGAATATCCAAATGATATATCAGGCAGTGGAAGGAGATAGAGCATGTATTCACATGACAAATTCAAATTTGATGATTAGTTCTAGGTTGGAGATAGAGCATGTATTCACATCAGTAAGGAAAAGTTGAAGGGAGAAAGAAAAAAATGTGAAATGAATTAGATATTTTATATTCACCATCTTATAAAAGATTGTGACAAATGGTTATCACCTTCATCCTCTAACTTATATGCAGATGTATTTCATAGTCAATGTTGAAAAATTGAAACATTACAAACCACCCATGATCATGTATATAGAGGAGAATGGTCAAGTTCCATCAGTGGATGATTTCACTCCCTGAGTACTTGCATAAGTTACCTAAAGATATAATCCTAGACATAAGAACTAAGAATTCATGATGGGGGTATGTTGAGTACCTTCTAGTGTGCTTCGAAGGAATTAATTCCAACGAGGAATGATGGGATGAAAAGGGGAAATTGAGGGAGAAATTCTCTCACCTACATGTTGGTTGATAAGGATTTTGGAGCCCCGAAAATGTCTCAATGGGGAGGATTGATCTAGGAATATCCAAAAAGGATCAAAATTGGAAGTCGTCAAATCTCATCAAAACTAGCACTAATTCATAGACCTCATCAAGAAGATTCCAATGATGTGAATGGCACCTTAATCCAAGTTCATATGATAAATTTTTTCTCATCTAAATTTGGTGTGAACGGGCAAAAAAATGGGAATGAGAATGCCACATGGGACACCTAGGAGGTGTTATGTATCACCCTCAAGAGGCACCATGTCTTATCTACCAAATGATCCATGTGGTATGATGTGGCAGTGTGATGGGAATATGATGCGGTAGAGCAAGGGTGACCAGGAAAACTCATGGGATAATGGGAAGGTGCCATGTGGCCCAAAAAAATGGTGCCATGTAGCACCCAGCTGGCATCCCACAAGGGCCTAATCAACCTGCATAGCAAGATTGAACACGTGCATGGAATTGTCTATATATATCGAAATATGGTTATAACCATATGTGTTCCATTTAAATTAAATGACATAACATATGCAAATGGGGGAGGCCCATGGGCTTGACCATGAGACCTGTGCCTCACCAATGCCCTATATTAAACATTACAACTAATGTGATATCATGTGGCTAGTGGTTTCTCCACCCAAAAAAATATATTTAAAATTCCATTTGGCCATCACAGAGGGAGATGGAGGTTAGGCCATGGAGGGGTGAGAGGTGTTAGAAAATGAAACTCGGTTTCATCTTCATAATTGTTATTGTATTTATATTATCTTATATTTCATGTAAACATCAAAAAACAAAAAATAAATATTATTTTTCACTCTTGGTTTTCATTCTAAAATTCTTTGGTCATCTAGTTCAAGAAAGGTATTCATGCTAGTATGGTTCATTGAGTTAAAAGAATACTTTTCATAAGTCAAAACATTTTCCTAGAGTCATGTCCCATTTTTAATTTGAAGAGTAAATGGAAAAGGAAATGTATTTGAGTAAAAAATGTAGATTTTGTGTCTATAAGACCAAGCCAGCCTGCAAAGTGGTAATTCAACCTCCTAGATGTGTATAAATAGAGAGATATTGAACTCATTTGAAGAACCACTCAAGCAAGTTCAATCTCCAAGACAAGAAGAGTGAAATTCAAGACAAGAAGTTGGAGAAAAAAAGTGTTAGGTAGACTAATCCCTCTTGCAGACAAGACAAATCTCATTAGACCTTGAAGAAATCTAGTAACAAACAAGAAAGAACTAATACTTTTCCTTAGCTTACGATTGATTCCAGCAAACAATATGAAAGAGATCACTTATCATTTAATCGAAATTCTTGCTAAAGTCCCTTTCAATTCCTTCGACAACTATCTTCCCCGTATGCTTTAAAGAATATTCCAACTTTTTCCACAACTTCTCCATGATGTCTCGAAGGAGATCTACATAGACACAAACACACAAAGGATCAAAGCATCTAGTGTATAGAATGAAAGTTAAATGAACTATTTAACTCCACATATATCATAAATTAAATCAATATCCAATCATAACCTATGTGAGTGATCAAGGAATCCCACAAATGATATTAGCAAAGACTAATTAGGGAATAACAATTTCTTTTCATTAAATAAAATGGAGAAAAAACATACAACATCAAATCCTTGATGTTACGAGCCTCTTCTCACAATATGCAACCCTCTCCTTAGATGAAAGAATCCTAGCCTTATTTCTACAACATAAGCCTACCTTCAATAGTCCTCTCCAATCATCTTGCCTGTGTTTACTTTATAGGCCAAGAGGAGGAAAATTGGGATGCATTTCCTAAGGGACGAGATCCACAAATGGTGGGATAGGGGTTCCAAAAAGACAAGGAAGTAGCTCCATGATGAGAGGGATCAGGCTCAAGTGGGAATCCATTCGAAGTTGTTTTTTGGGAAAGATTTGACTAGCAAATCTTCTAGACTTAACTTTTTATTTTTACTTACGTTAAGTCATGTGCACAGGATATAGTTTTAGACAAAGTGTACTTATGTGTATGTTATGATGGTATCTTTTGGGTATGTAGAAAAATGAACTAGTGAACTATGCAGGAAGCCAAAAATAAGTTTCTAAGCCTTGATATCCATGAATTTCATTCTCTTTGGGATATTTTTGGTTCTAGCCTTGCATAGTGATTCTTTGGAACACTTTCATGGATAGAGAAAGATCCAAACTGATAGTCATTTTCCTAATGCAACAAAATGATGTGTAATACGTTTCCCCCTAAAGTGACAAGTCAAAAAGTATGTTTGATGCTTGTAGTAATTTATCATGCCATGGTTAGGGTTAGAGATTGCAATAGGATACATGAAACAATTAATGAAATGGTACAATGTAATATATAATTATCGCTGAGGTAGGCATTCCATAGTTAGAGCATAAATACATTTGAAGATCCATGTCAATAGACAACATATTATGGATGCAACCATGAATGGATCTATGTTTACAATCATGAATATTTAATAACTCCAGGCACCCTGGACGGATGAAACTAGATACTCAATATTGATCTCCATCTCTCGATCTGTAGTGAAAATCTAACCATATGACAAAATGTCTCATTGTCGAACATGACATAAAGCACTTGATTATCGGTCAATGATGTGAAACATTAACAAGAATGAGAGAAACCACCAACAATGGAAATGGTTCTCAAGGTACTTCTAGTATCATCTATGAAGTGTGAATAGATGTGCTGATGTCGAACACTCATAGAATCATTTGATCAAAGTTCAATGATGTGAGCATGTCGTTGAAAGCGAGAAATCTGCATTAAGGCATGCAAGCTCCCAGGTACTGAAGGTTTCTACATCCACTTCCTAGATAATAAGTTGAATTCGATAGGAAATAACCCGTCACAGGAAGGCCTATGACACAAAACACATGTTAAGTTTTGAAGAAAAAAAGGTGTTAGTGATCTAGGACTGACTCAAGGATGGTCTGCACAACTGAAGGCTATGAATAGAAAAGTAATTTTGACTAAGGTTTAACTTCTCTTAAACATAGTGGTGACAAGACATTCTAACTTGGAACAATTTGACCCAAAAATAATACCCAAACCAACTAAACACCTTCTATGAGGTTTGGTGAAATGAGAGGAAATTGGATTTCCCAACCCGGATAAAAAATTAACAAATTGTCATGTTCAGGACTGACATACTTATTTTTATAATGACAAAAACAAGGTTTGTTTGCCACCTTTCCCCCGCCATCACTGGAAAGTACCTATTTATTTTTTACAAGCTTGAGGAGGATAACATATTCTTTTCCTGTGAGCTCATTATTCGGATGAGTCATCCGAAGTCTTTCAAACGAACCCTAGGAAGGAGTTGTCCTATCCCATCATCATTGATGAGTGCTACACTGTTTAAGATTTGCAAGTCCAGTGAAGGGGTATATCGATGTCATTTTTGTCATGTACCTGAGTTCCCACAACAACAACAACAAAAAATGTATATGTTCTTTTAGAAGGTATGTTAAAGACCTTGGATTTGTGGTCTAATTTCCCCTAATTTCATTAGGAAATTATTGGGCTCATAAGTTTAATCTCCAAGTTTATTTCACTGACTAATCCCCCAATTCTACACACTAACCAACCTCATAGGCCAACTCAAGATCGTGCTCCATGTATCATGCAAGGTACAAAATGCAAGGGAAGAGCCAACTAGGGGCATTGTGAATTCCATTCTTGACTTTTTTCATAAATTAAAAAGTGTTCACTAATTCTCGATACCCTAGAGAAATATAAATATAAATGACTTAGCATTGGCACTCTAAAGCATATTTAGTAACAATAATATGGTAACTCCCATACAAGTCTTATTCGCATGAAATGTAATAGTTCTAGCTCAGATATTTCTCCTAGTTATTAATTTAACTAATAATAACCTTTAAGAATGATTACGTGCTTGAGTCAATGGCCACCACATACCATTATTCCTGTGGTACTGCAATATGGTAGTGTAGGGTTAGATGAATAATGATCAAGTATTTTCTCTTTGATCCAATAGAGAGGATCCCTCTTTCCTAACCATAACCTAGGTTCTAGATGTTTCTTTCACATTTGGTTTCCTCCACCAAGTGAATGTGGCATCAAGCTTGAATATTGTTGACATACCACCACACGCATCTAGAAACTGGGAGGTTTGGTAGTGAAATTCATGGAAGATGGTGCTATCTTGCCCCAATTTGGCTTAGACTCAATAAAAGGCATAGAATTGTTTCTTATGGGTTGGAAAAATATTTATTATTGTTGCTCCATATCACAGTTCCCCAGTTTGTTTGAGAACTAACCCCATTCTCCTATGGCTTTTTGTTTTTTTCTGGGTGTCCTCCGAAGAAAGGTGTCTCTAAGTTAGTTCATTACTAAAAATTTGCAGCATGGTGATATCTAATGTAATTAAGGACCTTCACTGCATTATTTCCATGTGTTAAATCCATAGAATTTTGTTGGCCATGCTCTCTGGTATGAAAACAAATCGAATCTCCCTCTAAATCCATTATTTTTATTTAAGATGATGGCTTTGTATTATTTAAATTCTCTCCTTTTATTAGCATTTAAAAAATTTTTGCATACTCTACTAATTTATATTCCCAAGTGAGTTTCTCCAAAGAATTCCAAAGTCTCTGGTATTTATCTTAGATTCGGTGTTTTTATTTGTTTTCAACAATTTATTTTCCTGAAGTTGCATCTTGTTAAGAAGGAAGGTTCTAACTCCTTGTGGAATGGCACTGAGTTTTCACACTTGATTACCCATGTTAGTACTTTATCTTTCACCCTTAACTACTTTATAGTTTCTGGGTGGAGTTAGGTGTTGGCTAAGACCTATTGGACTACAACCCTTGTAGATAATGTATGATACTTCACGTCCTTATCCATGGTGCATTTTTTATATATATCGGGGTTTTTATTTAATAGAGACGTGTTCCTCATTGATTTCGGGTTTACAGTAATATTTTAATTATGGTGTAAATTATTGGTGATGTTCATTTGCACTAAACTTAGATCAAGGTTTGTGGCTTGTTTTTTCATTTTTTTCTTCTTTGTTAGATTACTCATCTTCCTTTACTACTTAACTCCTTTTTTCCCATATTTGACATATACAGGGTTTCAAAGTTTCTTTACCCAGAGACTATGTATTTTCCATTTCGCAACATGCTTCAACTCTCTATGGTCATCTCACCATTCAAATATTCAATTTCTATTCAAGGTGACATCAACGTTTATCTATCAACAATATTTTTTTTTGTGTCCTCATTTGTCTTAGTTGTATTCAGTAATAGTAGTGTTAATATGGTTGGTTTTGTGATGTGCTTGGGTTAAAAACAAAGGAGCTCTTGCGGATAGGCTCTTATAACAATAAATCTTTATTTTAGCACAATGTTGGGTTTGTGATTAACATCATCAACTTTTTTTTTGAGGTTTCCTTTCTCACTAATGTCTCATAAATTTATTTTCCTAGCATCTCTTCTAGAGGTATTGAGGACACTTTCCTACCTACCATGCCCCTACAATTTTACCTTACATTGTGGTCTCTCACTAACGAATTTCAAGTTTCTTTAAGGTTGCTTCTATGTATTTGTTCTTATGAAGGATCTCTGTGAGATTTCCTAGATGGGATAGTTACCTAGATTTTAATTGCAGTGATATGACCATAAATTTATAACCGCTATCCATCTCTTCAATTAACACCTTAAGATCCTTTATAAACGACAAATTGTAAATTTTTTCCCATTTAATATTTATACCCTAAGGTGGGTCTGGTAAAATGACATTGACTATAATTAAAGTAGTCATATTTAATCTAATTCATCTTCCTATTTAATCTATTCCTTATACGTGTTTCATTAAATTTGAAAGCTTTTTTAGGTACCCCATTTGGAAATGTTAGTCGAAATTTTAATACATTTATAGATTCTGTTATGAAACCAGCTCAAGAAAATATAGAAAAGATAGATCAATGCCTTAGAATTCAACCTCTTCGAGGGGGCAACATCCTTTACATTCATAAATGAACAATTCTTGGATGATTCAAATGAAAAAACCTCTTTTCTATATATAGGAGTCTAAGGAGTCACAATATAACCCAACCAACCTAACAATAATAATATAAAGCCACAAAAATAACAATAGAGGGATTCTATGGGGCACAGTAATAACAATATGGGGATAATAGGTGCACAACAATATTAATAAGGGATGCAACTACAATATTAATGGGGTAATCACTAGTATTATAGGGACCCAAC
>APFE030086849.1:0-24147 GCA_000404065.3 Pinus taeda
AAAAAAAAAGATAGAAAAGAGCATGGTATATGTTTAAAATAAAAAAATAAAAACAATATGATGACATGCTCATAAATCCATTAATTCTTGAAAAACATATATTAATAATTATAGAATTAAATGCCAAAAAAAAGTACTTAGGAGTTTAGAGATGGAATTAATAAATTATGATGGATTTAAATGTAAAACAATTAAAAAACCTAAAATATTAGATATGATATTAAAATAGTGTTTTGGTGTTTCATCAATCTAGTGTTATATTAAAAATTAAAGTCATGTTATATTTAAAAATTTAAAATTCGATTTTTTTGGTTTTTAATTAAATTTTGAATAAGACAACATTAAAAATTATCTCAAATCTAATTATTAAAATAAATCTATTTTTTGCAATATTAAAAACAAAACTATTATTCAATTGAGAAGTAAATGTAAATCTATATGGAGTGTATATTAAATTATTAGATTGAAGAAGAATAATATCCACAATCAATAATATATAAATAAAATGCAAATTTATATCGAGAGTATAATCACTTATTCAATTGACATGTACTGTGAATAAGTACTATCATGGACATTTAAATGATATGGTTATAAATCAATTGGAAAACTATGGGTGTGACACTATTTTCCTGAGGAATGGACCAAGACATGGAATATGATAATTTCTTTTATCATAAATGTTATAATAGATTAATATATTATATGTGTTGTGGAATAATCCAATATCACTACTTATATGATGTGAATTGGAACATTTTCATAAATCATTTAGAGTGATTTCACAAGACAAAAATTAGTAGCCATAAAATTCATATAAAATAGTCAGCAACATTGAGGTTAAAAAAATTCGAATAAAGTATTTCAAAATGTGACAAAATAAAGTAGTATAGAGTGTTGTAAATGATATTCAAATTCACTTTGTCATTCTTTAATCACTAAAGGCTCCAACTATTTATAATTTTATCAAAACATTTGAAATGTAACTCCAACAAGGAGCAACATAAGATTTTGAATGGAAATCTATGATGAGATGATATGTGAAACACATGAATCTAACAAACTTTTTAAAGCTATGGTTATAATCCAGACTGGAAATTTACCATTCATATTTTTGTTTTCGATCAAATATATTCTATTAGTTCTTTGAAATACATCAACAATTTTTTTGAGGTATGCTTCTGCCCTGACCTCATTCCAACCAAATTTATTAACTAGGAGAAAGATACAAAAGGTGATACCAATTTGCCAAAATTGACATTGTGTCCTTAAAATAAATGCACAAAGCATCCAAAACCCACATAGAATACATATGAAAAGAACTTTTGTCAAAGATTATGAGGGGGTATCAGTTCCTATCCAGAATTAAAAATGTTTGGGGGTCTAGGGGCCCCATAAACATGAATCTCTAGGTGGTCAATCTGACCCTCAATATGATCTAGTCACTTATTAGTCAATATTTGGCTCGTTATAAGTGAAGTTGTCTTGTCCATAATTTCATGTTTATTATGTTATCAGTCAATCATGAATGTTATCACCTCATTCGAGTCATCATCTCTCTATTTCCCTAGCTCCACCAGTAGTACGATAAGACTCTGCAACTGCCTATACAAACATTCAAAATATGGCGGTGCTTCCACATGGCTAGGTGATGAAACATGTTCATGAGCCACTTCGAGCTCATAAATAGACTCAACATGCCCATCAGCCTCCACTTCTGCTATGCGCCTGCAATGGCCAACCAGGACTTCATGAGGTCACCCAACTCGCACAACATGCCGCCCTTCATCTAAGAATTCCACTATATAATATAGAACACAAACCAGTTTAATTCAACCACCCAAATGTTGTATCTTGGTAATCAAATCTCGCTTCAAAACTCAGAAAGATAAAAATTGTGAGAAATTTCATATTCTTCCTCAATTATCACTAAAGAAGCACCCCCATGATTACAATACTTCCTCTTGAATAGACTACCCCAAGAAACCAAGGACAAAGGTAGTGAGCCTGGGACCTCAAACTATATCTCTCAACCCTAAGAAAATTTGGCGATAGATGCGTGCAACAAATACCACTAAAGACGATAGGGACCATGGAAAATTCTTGAAAGCATAAAGATGAGGAAACCCAAAAAGAACAGATGACCACTACATCCAAAATTCCATTTACAAAGGAACTCCTAGGGCCTAGAGGCATAGCCATATTTCTTACTAAACAAGGAAGAGAATAAAACGACCCAATTTTAACTCCTACAGCAAGAACATTTAGTAGTTCTCTTGTCCTCACCATGTCTCACCATCCAAGGGATAGTTCAACACCCTTCAGCTCACTGAGGTGCAAAACCATGCAAGTTAGCACACCATAGTGACCAAAGAAACCACTCGAATGAGCATCCATAGGTTAGTGGTCTATGCGTAGTCAACATTCCGCTACCGCCTTCCCAAACTCTGATATCTAGAAAAATCAGCTTGTGAGAAAAAACAATCATTCAGGAAATAATCTCATTCACCTGTTTGTAGAAGCTTTTGCGTCCTACGCAACTTGTCTATGGCCCCTGGCCCCATCAATCCCCCAGGTTTGGCCACACTCATCAAAGTAAACATTAACCTTCATTTATATTTAATTTTATATATATATATATATATATATAAGTATATATTTTTTTTCCCGTAGAAAAAGTCGTAATTTTATTCATATGAAAAAAATACATTTTGTAGATGCTTCAAGCATATGCAGATGGTTGTTCCTGTAATAACAGGAAAAAAAGGATTACTAAAGAGAAAAAAATAAATTCCAACAAGCCTATACTTTTCGGCCCTTCTTCTTCTCCACTCTTCGCCAACCTCCAGAGTTGGGAGAGGGTGCAATAATAGCTAGCTAGTTTTCCAATGTGTTCACTGGATGTTCTTTGTCAGATTCTAATCCTTCTGATCCATGAGTTCATTTAATGTCACTTGCTTCCAGTTGAGGTTCTTGTTGTTGTTTCGTGTTGTATGGCTCCAACTAAGTGTTTGGGATGTTCTCTTCCTATGTATATTTCTATCCGTTTTGTGTGTCAATCTCCGAAAGATTTCCTATAGGTTATGTCTGCATGTCCTCTTCTTCCAAAGGTTCGGTACTCTACCACCCTTTGGCCTTTTTTTGTTGTTTCTTATTCCCTTTGGGATCCTTTCTGGCGAGTGGGTAGGCATATTGGAGAAGCCTTGTTTGCATACACCCTTGGCATCTGAATGATGTATTCTCGTAGTTCAGCAGATGTTTCCACAAAGTATTATTGAAGATCGATGTGATGTGATCAGGTAGCCCCTGACTCAAGTCTACTTGTACACATATTCTAGCAAATATGAAAATTCCCCTAATAGCTCTATCTTCATCCATTATTAGGAATTTCCCCAAGGAATTCCCAATGCCTATTAAAAATTTGTGATGCCAAAATTGTAGAGGGAAGTTATGAAGCCTAACCCAAACAGGCATTGTTGACACTTTCATAGTATTGACATCAAAATTAAGGAACCAGGGGGTGTTGAAGAGGCCAGTATTTCCGCAAAACCAAGGTCCCTGATTAATGATACTATCATGTTCCCGTTCTGTGTTGAATCTAACTACAAAAAATCCTTTTGGGCGCAGGTAAATTTAACAATTAGATGACCATGAGGAGAAGATCCAATGATGCAGAGCATCAAATTTTGGCCAAAAGCTGTTAAATCTATAGATAACAACATTCTTGGATAGATCTATGTGTAGAGTAGTTACCTCTAGCTAAGACACTTGAAGCGTTGGAGATTCCAGTTTTTGTTCCACAATGTAGGGGCCTAGTAGTTCTGATGCTCGTGCTAGTTTGTTTGGTATATTTTCCTTTCCTTTGACTGCATCACGGAAGGAACCTATATTTTTTGAACTAACTCCATTACATCTATTGCGTAGCCTTAGATTAATAATGATGGTTGAATATTTCATTATACCATAGTGCTGAAGTGTGTGGTTGTCCTGCAGACTATGTCTTATATATATCAGATTTTGGTGTTTTATTGGGGTTCCAAGTAGGATCTGGATTTCCTTCTTTAACTCATGAATACTCGTCCCCTTGCTGAGCTACATGCAGTAGTGTCTACCCCCTATCATTTTGATGAAGATTTGTATCAGATCTTCATCCATGCAGAGTGGAAAGACCTTGTTGAGGTCCCAATCTATTGGATCTAACTTTTTCTCCGTAAACCTAAATGCACCACTGTGTTTTGTATTCAGTTTTTTCCTTGGTTTCTCTGGATCTAGTTTGTGGAGGATGTTTTTCCTAGTCCCAACCACTATATCTAGAATATCTACTTTTTGCAAGAATGTATGGCCCTCCGCGATCATGTCACCTTTGGTTGGATCTGCTGTAGCTCTTAGCTTCCATCCATTGGTGCGAGAAGCTGCCTTCCTTTGTGAATAAAGGGGTGCAGTAGGCCATAGAGCCGATATCCATTCCCGTGCAGTTCGACCTCAGGCCATATAGCTTCATTTTTGGCTTTTATCTTGTGGGCGAAAAATCGATAGCCAGGGTATAACTCTGGCAAAGCTCTGGTTTGTAGTGTGTTAGTGGTATAAGTTGTTGTTCCTAAAACCATTTTCTTTCTCGTCCATCACTCTATCTCCATTTTCTGCGAGGGAGTCCATGCATTAGGGTAGCTATTCCATAAGGAACCCCAGTCTCTATAATAGTCGTTGAACATCATTTGGGGATGAGTGAACGGGAGATCGGGTCGAAACAACTTGTGTGGATTCGGATCCCATGATGGAGCCCCACGGCCTCCAAATTCCTTCCAGTCTGACTGTGCCTTCTCGTGAGGATCCATAGTGTTGGCCTGGGGAGAACCAAGGCCTGCAATCGCATAGCTCGTGATATCCTGTAAATGTTGATATATATATATATATATATATAATATATATATATATATATATATATATATATATATATATAGTTGAAATCTGGATGTTTATCTATACTACTACAACATAGACACACAGACACACACATTCGTGTCATATGTCGACTCCAAGATAAATAAGGAAAAAATTACACATCTTCGTCATTCTGAGATAGGCACCGTTAAAATTTTTGAATCATTGTTTATAATTTTTTCAATTCTTTTATATGCAAAATACATACTTGCCAATATTCCCTTTTTTTTAATGTATTTTAAATTCTAATTCATATCAAATATTGAAGGAATTGTACATCTCCATGATGTCATTGAATTAGAAAGCACAATAATTAAATGAAAAATATCCTTCACTTTATTCATTTATTGTTTACACTAAATTTCTTCTTTCCATTGATATTTTAGAAATGTCTGGTATGAAACTTTATTAAGTATTAAAGAAATTTAACATCTCCTTGAAATTACTGAGTGGAAAAAAAAGTTTAACAAAGGAAAAAATATTTTAAATTCAATTTTTTTCTCTTTATAAATGTTAAGTTGATATAAAATTCCCCCTAATTTGGGTGGCAATTGATGATTTTCTTGAATGCATTTGTGGAAAATAACCCTCAATTCTTTCTCTATCTCCTATGTCATTTCTGTCTTCAGCCATTAGGTTAGTTGGAATGGGCTCTCCTTCTTCTTCTCCCCCTGTAGACTCTTCAAAAATATCTGGTTGTTCGCCTACGGGGTCCTCCAATACACAGTTACTAAAGAAGAGGGAAGGTTGGGTGTTTGAAGTGGTGGGGGTATTTGGTTGAAATATCCCTAAGTTATCCCTATTCCTACAAGGAACAAAAGAAGTTTTTTTGCTTAGTTTTATGTTTTTTTTTCAAGCTTTGAGACTAACTGCAGAATTGAAATCACAAGCTGAATGGAAACTAATAGCTTGAATGAAATCTCACTTACAGAATGGAAAAGAAAGAAAATTGAGTTAGAATTACATGTTCATAAATGAAGCTAATAGTAGAATGTCATAGATAAGAAATGGAAGAAAGAAAGCATAAATCACATCCTACTAAGATAACTCCCCGGAAACAACGCCAAAAGGTGATGAGCACCAGTATTGCAGCAACAATGTTGCAACTCCTCGGGCTACCAACTTTACTTTCTCGACCTAGGGTTCATACAAACTTGGAAATGACAGTGTTGTATACACAAGCAGATGTGATGGGTATGCTCTCTGTCATTACTAAGTTGGTGTAAGACCATTATGGTTTCTCAAACCAACCTTCTATCGATTCAGAAGAAGCTTGATTACCAATGAGGAAAAGGGAAATTTACTCTAACTAAAATCTTGTCTAATGTACTAAGGAAAAACTAATATCAAATGCTTAAACACACCATTCATCTAACTACTTCTAAGAGGATTTGCTTCAAAAGGTGGCTAAGTTGACATGTCTGCAATCCTATTGTCCTAGGCATGCAATCTGAAATAACCAAACATTCTACTACTGCGCATGTAAATCCTCTTAGTGATCTGGCAAGTGGATTAGGGACGATGGTGAATGGTCAGATGGCTTAGGAGGCAAGTAGGGGTCTTCTCCTATCTTCCTTGGTGCTCTTTCCACAATTCTGCCTCAAACAAGGCCACTATAGGTCATCCTAGAGGATGTCCTAATGCTACTACTGATCCCCTGTATTCCTACAGGATCTGACCGAGAGAAAGAGGAGGGATTTGGAAGGTGGTTTAGGTCTAAGGGAAGGTGAATGGTGAGAGAAATGAGACAAGGGAGTGGCTAGGACTCCTTCTGAGCTCAAAACAGAGTTTGTGAGATGGTTGGATTTGCTCAATTAAACTTGGAGAAGTGTTCTTATGTAATGATGAATTTGGTGAGGGATTAGAGGAAAAAGTGATAATCATGGATGGATGAGGTTAGGATGAGATTGCTAGTCATGATATCTCTCTACATTGCTGAAACTCCTACACTACGTCAATCATTGGCATTTATCCATGAATCATGTCAAGTAAGAAATATTTTCAGTCAACTAAGAAAACATAATTTCATTATCTAGTTGCTTATTTCATGCATGGAAAAACTTGCAGAATAGTGTGAAACCTTTACGAGATCTAATGCAAGGCTGAAGATATCAGAAATGTCAATTAAATCCTATTCTTGAAAACTGGTAAAATGTTGGCCTAAGTAGCAAAAAAATCCTAAATTCCACAAGAAATCAGAATTCTGTCTTTTTGGGGCTGCATAGGATTTATTTTCTCAAACCATTGTCCCTAAAGGGAGTAGTGAGGCCAAATTTACCTACTATCAAATTTTTGATATTCCTTTGTCTTCCTAAGCTACTACTAAAGCAATGCACAAATGGAAGCAAACTAATCAAATCCATAACTACATGCAATGAAGTAATGCTAAAAACAATTCAACCATTAATCTATGAAATCAACTAAGCATACAAATACAAGAAGAGGAACCTTTGCTTCTAGGGTTGAACCCTAATCCAAGATTTTTAGCCATCTGAGTCAACTCAGCATTGGATCAAGGAAATTCTCATTCTCATTATCATATCAGAAAATTAGACAACAATGTCTTCCACAAGTCTTCAGCTTGAGAATTCCTAATGCTTTTACATAAAAAATCTGAATCCTCATGAGGCTCTAGGAATCTTTATTTATACAACGGAAGTCGCCAACAACTTCCTTAAATCTAGGGAGGCTTGGCTCCCAAAATCCAGATCTTCATGACTCGGTTTCTTGCAACTCCAAGCTAGTGTGATTTGATGGAGAAATATTTGAATGAGTGAGGATTAAATGAGGAGGATCTATCTCCTATAATATCTCCTCCTTGTCCCATTCAAGTTTCTGTCATTAATTAGCCAAAATTGCCATGATTTGCTCTCAAAAGCCTGCAATCAATGCACATTAGTCCACTAGACATAACATATCACTTTTACTCATCGCATTAAGACAAATATAATCAAAATATGTAAGGAATTATGAGAAGAGTTGATTTAAATAAGCTTGGAGGTGTATGAAGGTCCATAAAGTTACCCAATAAAGAGGCTCATCACCACCTAAGAGATGATGATGGTCATCCCTAATATTACAAGATAGGGCTTGTACATCACATTTGAGTGCCAATAGTTGACCTTGTTAGTTCTACATAAGCCCTTTTCCTCTTCTAAGGGTGATGTAGGGTAGTTTTTGGTCATGATGTCTTGGCATGAACATACCTTTGATGGCTTGTACGTTATAATATGGAGCACTCATTAACCCTTACCTCACATCTTAGTGCCTTTATGAGTTCCTTTGAAAATTTCACTAAATATATTTGTGTATTTAGTGTAAGTAAAATGAAAAAGTACTATTGACTTGGTTATAATTATTTGTTTTATTTAAACTATTTAAATAAATTTAAAAATAAAAAATTTCCAATTAAATAAAATCTTATATTTAAAAGGTATACCATTATAATAGAATCTTAAAAAACAATAAAATAAAGAAATAAAAGATAGAAAAAAGCATGGTATATGTTTAAAATAAACAAAGAAAAATTCATTGACTATTTAAAATTATATATTAATAATTATAGAATTAAATGCCAAAAAAAAGTACTTAGGAATTTGGAGATGGAATTAATAGATTATGATGGATTTAAATGTAAAACAATAAAAATGTCTAAAATATTAGATATGATATTAAAATAGTTTTTTGTTGTTTCATAAATTTAGTGTTAAAAAGAAAATTAAATTCATGTTATATAAATTTAATAATTTAAAATTTGATTTTTTTGGTTTATAATTAAATTTTGAATAAGATAACATTAAAAATTACCTCAAATATAATTATTAAAATAAATCTATTTTTTCAATATTAAAAACAAAATTATTATTCAATTGAGAAGTAAATGTAAATCTATATGGAGTGTATAATAAATTATTAGACTGAAGAAGAATAACATCCACAATCATAAGATATGAGTAAAATGCAAATTTATATGGAGAGTATAATCTTTTATTCAATTGACATGTACTGCGATTAAGTACTATCATGGACATCTAAATGATATGATTATAAATCACTTGGAAAACTATGGATGTGACAGTATTTTCCCAAGGAATGGACCAAGACATGGAATATGACAATTTATTTATCATAAATGTTATAATAGATTAATATGTTAAATGTGTTGTGGAATAATCCAATATCACTACTTCTATGATGTGAATTGGAACGTTTTCATAAATTCTTTAAAGTAACAAGAAGTGATTCCACAAGACAAAAATGAGCAGCCATAAAATTCGTATAAAATAGTAAGCAAGATTGAGGGTAAAAAAATTCGAATAAAGTATTTCAAAATGTGAAAAAATAAAGTAGTATACAGTGTCGTAAATGATATTCAAATTCACTTTGTCATTTTTTAATCACTAAAGGCTCCAACTATTTATAATTTTAACAAAACATCTGAAATGTAACTCCAACAAGGAGAAACCTATGATTTAGAATGGAAATCTATGACGAGGTGACATGTGAAACACATGAATCTAAACACCTTTTTAAAGCTATGGTTATAACCCAGACTCGAAATTTACCCTTCATATTTTTGTTTTTGATCAAATAGATTCTATTAGTTCTTTGAAATGTAGCAACAATTTTTTTGAGGCATGCTTCTCCTTAACCTCATTCCAACCAAATTTATTAACTAGGAGAAATATACAAAAGGTGATACCAAGTGCTAAAATTTACATTGTATCCTTAGAATAAATTCACAAATCATCGAAAACACACATAGAATACATATGAAAATAACTTATGTCAAAGATTACGAGGGGGTGACAATTCCTATCCAGAATCATAAATGTTTGGGGCTCTAGGGGTCCCATAAACATGAATCTCTAGGTGGTCAATCTGACCCTCAATATGATCTATTCACTTATTAGTCAATATTTGGCTCATTATAAGTGAAATCGTCTTGTCCATAATTTCCTGTTTATTATGTTTTTAGTCAATCATGAATGTTATCACCTCATTCAATTCATCATCTCTCTATTTCTGTAGCTCCACCAGCAGTGCGATAAGACTCTGCAACTTCGTATATAAACATTCTAAAGATGGTGGTGCCTCCACATGGCTAGGTGATGAAACATATTCATGAGCTTTATCACCCTCATGAATAGCCTCAACACCCCCACCACCCTCCACTTCTCCTACGCACCTGCAATCGCCAACCAAGACTTCATCAGGTCACCCACCTTGCACGAGATGCCTCCTTCATCTAAGAATTCCACTATATAATCCAAAACACAAATACCAATTTAATTCAACCACCCAAATGTTGTAGCTTGGTAATCAAATCCCGCTTCAAAACTCAAGAAGATAAAAATTGTCAAAAATTACATATTCTTCCACAATTATCACTAAAGAAGCATCCCCATGATTACAATACTTCCTCTTGAATAGAGTACCCCAAGAAACCAAGGATAGAGGTAGTGAGCCTGAGACCTCAAACTACATCTCTCAACCCTAAGAAAATTTGTCGATAGATACGTGCAATAAATACCACTAAAGACAATAGGGACTATGAAAAATTCTTGAAAGCATAAAGATGAGGGAACCCAAAAAGAACAAAGGACCACCACATCCAGAATTCCATTTACAAAGGAACTCCTAGGGCCTAGAGGCAAAGCCATATTTCTTACTAAACAAGGAATAGAATAAAACCACCCTATTTAACTCCTGTAGCAAAAAAAATTAGTAGTTCTCTTGTCCTCACCACGTCTCACAATTCAAAGGATAGTTCACCTCCCTTAAGCTTATTGAGGTGTCAAACCATGCAATTTAGCGAACCATAGTGACCAAATCACAAGCCCCTCTAGCTTGCATTGTCCTTTCTTTCTAAAGAAACCACTTGAATGAGCATGCCTAGGTCAGCGGTCTATGCATAGTTAGCATTCCCCTACCACCTTCCAAAATTCTGATATCTAGAAAAATCAACTTCTAAAAAAACAATCGTTAAGGCAATAATCTCATTCACATGTGTGTAGAATATTTTGGGTGTCCTATGCAACTTGTCTGTGGCCCCTGCCCCCATCAATCCCCCATGTTTGGCCACACTCATGAAGAAAACTTAACCTCATGTTATCCTAATTTTATAATATAATAAAATTAAGTATATTATATATATATATATATATATAGTTGAAATTTGGATATTTATCTATACTACTACAACATAGACACACAGACACACACATTCATGCCATATGTCAACTCCAAGATAAATAAGGAAAAAATTACAGCTCCTCCATTTTGAGATAGACACCGTTAAAATTTTTGAATCATTCATTATAATATTTTCAATTCTTTTATATACAAAATGAATAATTGCCAATCTTCCCTTTTTGTTAATGTATTCTAAATTCTAATTCATATCAAATATTCAAGGAATTATACATCTCCATGATGTCATTGAATTAGAAAGCACAAACTAATTAAATGAAAAATATCCTTCATATTATTTATTTATTGTTTACACTAAATTTCTTCTTGCAATGAATATTTTATAAATGTCTGCTATGACATTTTATTAAGTATTAAAGAAATTTAACATCTCCTTGATATTACTAAGAGGGAAAAAAAAAATTACAAAGGAAAAAACATTTTAAATTTAATTTTCTTCTCTTTATAAATGTTAAGTTGATATAAAATTCCCGCTAATTTGGATGGCAATTGATGGTTCTCTTAAATGAATTTATCATCACCATGCATTCACATGGAAAGTGGTTCTCATCTGACTTCAATATGCCGACTCTGTATGCTAATCCATCAATTTCATGATGCCTAATTGACTGCTCCATATCCTCTGTGTGACCTCCTTGTACTTAACACTAATGCCTCATTCACTTACTTGGCGATGGAAAAGATTATGCATGTCTAAAAATTTCTTTGACTCTTTTGTCACCCAACTTTTTCATGATTCATCACTCACCCTATCATACTATTATTTCCTTCCAAAAGAAAAGCTACAATTCCCTCAATGGTTCTAAATTCCTCCTCCTCATTCTCCCACTTGCCACTATGGTTCAAGAGAGTAGATGTGTAATCAATGGAGGCAATGGATGTGGTCGTGATCATCATTCCAATGTTGTAGATTTTCATTAAAAAGTCTAATGTCTTCATTCCAAATATTCATGAAAGCATATCACACAATGTGTCCTCCGTGGAAGCTGATTAATTATGGAACGTAGGTGGTTGGCATTGGGCCTTAAAAGTTTACTAGCCAGACAGTTATAGAAGTAACAACAAGCCAATGAAGCTTCCATAAGGAAGGTTGTTAATTCTAAGAATTTATAGTCTCTGTGAATCTCTACGGGGCCTTATCCACTCCTTCGACATCTCCTTCTCTCCTATCTCACTCTACCATTCCCACACTAGCTCCCAAGATGGTATAAACTCCCTTTCAATCTCACCCGCTTCCCTTGGGCACTTCCTCTTCGATCATTATTGATTATATGCAACTGAAATGTCAAGTGAGTGGAGTAGCTAATAAGGCACAACCATAGCAAGCTTTGAGTTCTTATGGTTGTCTTACCATTGAGGAGGAGACACAATATGCACTAGCACAATTCTGGCCTCATAACACACTTGATGGCTCAACAACTTCTAAAGGAAAGAAAAATGTTTGAAGCATCTTTTTTAATGGCTTGTATTCTTAGCCCTAAGGAAAATTCTCACATGCTATTTTTTGTATTACAAACACCGATTATGTATGCTACTAACTTTGGATTTTCCCATGAATAGATATTTCTTTGACCCTAGATTTCAAGCAATGACCTGTTGGTTTTCCATGGTGGGAAGATGGTCAGAAACCTAGTTCCACCAGAAGAAATGACATTATTATGGTTGTGTAAATTTTGTACATCATTTTTCCTAATATGAAGTTCTTTACATTTTTACAAAAGAATATATATATAATTGTTTTATTTAAGGTTCACATTGAAATATTTTATATGTTATCAACATCAAAATATTATTTCGTAATATGTATAGAGTAGATATCGAAATATACTAGTTGGAATGAATATTCAAATTCTGATTGGGTGCATCATCCTATCATGCAACATGATGTGTTACCTAAAGAAAATGTATTGAGTATCTCTCAAATCATACCCATTGATATTTTTTGTAAACCCGGGATCATAGAAAACATCATGATTGTAGTGAATTTCACTCCAAATGATATTTCTACCTATATTACTCTCTTCATATAATTCTAATATGTATTCACTTGTACATATGAAGAGTTATGTATCATTGATATCCATATGCATGAAAGAAATAATCTACTCAAGAAATGACTTCACCCAATAAACCCTCACAAAGTTGATATCCTTAAGGAAGAAGTTGAAAAATTACTTAAATCTTAGTTCATGTCTATTTTCCTTAATTGAATAGGTTTCCAACATCATTATTGTCACAAAAAAAGGGTACAATTCATGTTTTTGTCATCTAAAGGAACTCAATAGGGAATTACCAAAAGATAACTATCCAACACCATTGATTGACCAGATCATTAATCGTTCACTAGTGGTGATATTCTCATTCATGGATTCTTTTCTTTGCTATAAGTAGATTGAAATCAAATCAAAAGATCAATATAAATGGCTTAAATTTTCCCTTAAGGTACAATCACGTATCAGAAATTGTCCTAGGGTCTTAAAATCATTAGATCCACCTTCTAGTGGGACACTCCTTATGCTTTTTATTACATCACATGAATTGTAGAGGCATATATGGATTACCTCCCCTCTTACTCTCATAGACACACTAACAATCCAATGAATTTATGAGCCATCGTTATGCATTGTTGCTACTATAATATTCATTTCAATCCAAAAATTCATATTTTTGTTGTTTCGAGGAGATTGCAAGGTTTTATTATGTTAAATTACATGATCTTGTCCATTAATTTCACTAATTAAAACATGCGAATGAATCTTGCAATAATTCTCAAAATTCTCTTTCTTACATTCTCGCAAACACTTTGGATGAAAACATTTATTTGAACACTTTTATTTCAAAGAAAAGAACATTGATGGTAGAGACATTTACTCAAACATTTGCATGGTTCCAAATATGAAACCCTTACTCAAAGTATGAAAAATGATAGCTAGACTAATTTATTATTAATTTGGAGAATGCAAATACACGACAATCACTCCATTAATACAAAATTTGAAAATTATGAGTAAATGAGAAATTTGGCATGTTTTGGCTATAAGAGTGGCTAGTAGGGTTAATGCTAAAGTTTTTTATGCACAATAATTACTTCTTTCATAAAGTAGCTTGATCCTTCTATAGAAAATCACTCCCCACTAGACAAACTCAAATTCTATATAAATAAATTCACTATTTTCAGATAATCTTTGACTTTCCATCAATAAACTCAGTTGTTTCAATAACACAACGTATCCACAAATAAAATTACTTGCTAGGGAAATTTAACCTCTCCACAAATAAACTCAAACACTATAAAAAACTTTTTCTTTTCACAAAAGAAGGATCTAACATCCTCTAAAGATGAAACGTGAACTTCAATGCAATACTACTAAAAAATATGAATGATATCTCCCCTTAACCATATTGGGTGGTTGGCTTTAGCACTAAATAAAAATCCTTAATGAGGTTCTTATCCTTACAACTAATCTCTTAGAGCTATCAAATGAAGTATGAAATATAATAACTAATATATGTTCAAAAATGAGCTACGATTCAATAGCATGTGTCATAAAAATACCATGAATCTCCCCTTTTTATCTCTTTCCTACTCAATAATATAAATGGACTTCAATTTCAATTTCTTATTTTTCCCATAATCACTTAATAACACCATTTAATTTAATTATTCATTCTCACTTCTAAACGTTTATGTATTCACTTGAATGATAGCCAAACAATTTAATTAATTGATCCCTATTTTACTTCTATAGCCTATCGGAATCAAATAGTCCACTCAGTTAGTGGCCATTCAAAGAAAGGGAAATCACATGGTCAACCCTATCAAGGTTGACCAAATCATTAATATGGTTCATTCATATACTCTTACTAAGCTTTACAATTTTCAAGAGAAAGTGAACTTTTTATATCAATTAACTTCCAACTATGTTTAGGTAAAAAAAGGTTTCATGCACCTTCTCAAAAAGGCACGATTGTGGTGGCTACAATTAAATGACACTGCTAGGAAGCCCCAGATTATAGTGTTATGCCTATGGTATTCTATACATGACACATTACATTATTCCCTATATTTCAAATTCATTCTTTATGAAGGTGGTAATTGGCCATGGCGATTTCAACTCTCTCATCCTCATCCTTGAGATTGGGTTGGAAAGAATTACCCTCGAGGTTTATGCCACTACAATAATGAGGAAATAAAATAAGTCCACAATAAAAAAACTAAAAATAAAATGCAAGAGATGGCTGGGAAAATATTTAGCACATGGGGAAAATCCCACTATGATCTTTGCTTGCCTCATTATTCATCACTCAGTATTTAGAGTACTTGATGCTACCCAAATAAAATGAAACCCTTGTATTTTTCCAACCCCAATGAGAAATAAAACAAAACACCTTAAGAGGTAATGAATTTAAATCTATCAAATGAAAAATCAAGCTTGTAAACTATCCAGCCATATCAAAGCATTATTATAAAGAAGTAAATGGTGTACTAGAGTAGTGGAAATAGAATTCTAATAAAAGGGGTAACTAGTGCATCCATGACTAATCCCTACTTGCATATATACACTCTAGATGTTGGACCACCATTAGTTGGTCACTTAGATATGGCACCTAGCCTTGAAGTCTTTCCCAATACATTACCACATCTACACTTGTACACATGGACTAACATTTGGACTAGGAGCTACAACTTCCCCTTGAGGGTTAGAAACACATATTAAGGTTATCAACCGATCCATCACAAATATAAGAGAGGCAACAAAAACATGCCACTTGGTCTAGTTATATACTTGATGTTGATCATTGTGTGAAGTATTGTTTGTGTATCTGACATTATGTATGGTCCTCTATGATGCTTCTATGGTTTGAGTTACCTAATTATGGATTTATTGGAACTTTATTATAAGGATATTTTTTGGGATGCTTGACATCATAGTAATAGAAAATGTTATAGGTGATTTCCCCACCTGCTAAGTAGTGGAGTAGAAGTTGTACTCTCCAAACCAGAGAGAGAGAGATTAACTTTGATGGTGCAATATTTCCTACCTAGGATAGGGAATTAGACTGATTGAGGTATTTATATAATTTTTGACACAAGGAATCCCAAAATGCTAGACCATTGAGCCAATGATGCTTAACATTGGAGATATTGATGATTTGAGCAGTGAACCTAGGATTCCCCTAGCATGGTGTTGACACTATTTGATACGAATCACTTCATCCACCTAATAGATGATGATGGTCATCTTTAATATTACAAGATAGGGCTTGTACATCACATTGGAGTGCCAATAGTTGAGCTAGTTAATTCCAAATAAGCCCTTTTCCTCTTCTAACAGTGATGTAGGGCACCTTTTGTTCGTGATGTCTGGTGAGCTCCAGTATTGTAGCAATAATGCTACAACTCCTGAGGCTTCCTGTCTCTCATTTTATCAACCCGGTTGTTCGTACAAACTTGGAAGCGACTTTGAGTTCATTTGAAAAAATAACTAAATATATGTGTGTATTTAGTGTAAATAAAATTAAAAAATACTATTTGACTTCATTATAATTATTTATTTTAGTTAATCTATTTAGATATATTTAAAAAAAAAAAAAAAGTTGCAATTAAATAAATCTTAATATTTAAAAGGTATAAAATTATAATAAAATCTAAAAAAAATAAAAAAATAAATAAACAAAAGATAGAAAAAAGCATGGTATATGTTTAAAATAAATAAAGAAAAACAATATGATGACATGCTAATAATTCATCGATTGTTGAAAAATATATATTAATAATTATAGAATTAAATGCCACAAAAAGGTACTTAGGAATTTAGAGATGGCATTCATAGATTACAATGGATTTAAATGTAAAACAATAAAAATACCTAAAGTATTAGATATGATATTAAAATAGTTTTTTTTTGTTTCATAAATTTAGTCTTAAAGGCAAAATTAAAGTCATGTTATATAAACATGTTTCTGATTATGTAGCTCCTCCAGCAGTGTGGTAAGACTCTACAACTACCTATACAAACATTCTAAATATGGTGGTGCTTCCACATGGCTAGGTGACGAAACATGTTCGTGAGCCAATTCACCCTCATGAATATCCTCAACACCGCCATCAGCCTCCACTTCTCCTATGCACCTACAATGGCCAACCAGGACTCCATGAGGTCGCTCACCTTGCACAACATGCCCCCTTCATCTAAGAATTCCACTATATAATCCAGAACACAAAGAACAATTTAATTCAACCACCCAAATGTTGTATCTTCGTAATCAAATCCTGCTTCAAAACTCAACAAGATAAAAATTGTCATAAATTACATATTCTTCCACAATTATCACTAAAGAAGCACCCCCATGGTTACAATACTTCCTCTTGAATAGAGTACCCCAAGTAACCAAGGACAAAGGTAGTGAGCATGGGGCCTCAAACTACATCTCTCAACCCTAAGAAAATTTGGCGATAGATACGTGCAACAAATATTGCTAAAGATGACAGGGACCATGACAAATTCTTGAAAGCATAAAGATGAGGAAACCCAAAAAGAACAGACGACCACCACATCCAAAATTCCATTTACAAAGGAACTCCTAGGGCCTAGAGGTATAGCCATATTTCTTAATAAACAAGGAAGAGAATAAAACCACCTCATTTTAACTCTCGTGGCAATAAAATTTAGCAGTTCTCTTATCCCGACCATGTCTCACCATCCAAAGGATAGTTCACCACCCTTCAGCTCACTGACATGCCAAGCCGTGCAAATTAGCATGCCTTAGTGAACAAAGCACAAGCCCCTATAGCTTGCATTGCCCTTTCACTCTAAAGAAACAACTCAAATGAGCATGCATAGGTTTGCGGTCTATGCATAGTCAACATTCCCCTACCACCATCCTAAAATCTAATATCTAGAAAAATCGTCTTCTGAGAAAAAGGAATCATTCAGGAAATAATCTCATTCACATGTTTGTAAAATCTTTTGGTTGCCCTATGCAACTTTTCTACGGCCCCTGGCCCCATCGATCCCCCATGTTTGGCCACACTCATCAAGGTAAACATTAACCTTCCTATTATTTTAATATTATAATATATATAAAAAATAAGTATTCATATATAAATTCTTTCCATGCGTCAAGTCCAAACTAAATGAAAAAGGAACAGGATATCTTTTTCATTTTGAGTTACACACTACTAAAATGTTTTAATCATAATTTTATTTTTCATTTACCAATATAATATATATAGTCGAAATCTAGATATTTATCTATACTACTATAACATAGACACACAGACACATACATTCATGTCGTATGTCGACTCCAAGATAAATAAGGAAAAAATTACACATCTCCATCATTCTGAGATAGGCACCGTTAAAAATTTTGAATCATTCTTTATAATTTTTTCAATTCTTTTATATACAGAATACATACTTGCCAATCTTCCCTTTTTGTTAATGTATTTTAAATTCTAATTCATATCAAATATTGAAGGAATTATGCATATCCATGATGTCACTGAATTAAAAAGCACAAATTAATTAAACAAAAAATATCCTTCACTTTATTTATTTATTGTTTACACTGAATTTATTCTTCCCATCAATATTTTCTAAATGTCTAGTATGAAATTTTATTAAGTATTGAAGAAATTTAACATCTCCTTGATATTACTGAGTGGAGAAAAAAAGTTTAACAAAGGAAAAAATATTTTAAATTCAATTTTTTTTCTTTATAAATGTTAAGTTGATATAAAATTCCCCCTTACTTGGGTGTTAATTGATGGTTGTCCTGAACGCATTGATCACCACCATGCATTTACACAGAAAGTGGCTCTCATCCAACTTTAATACGCCCACTCATTATGGTAATCCATCAATTTTCATGTTGCGTAATCCACTGCTACATATCCTCTGTGTCATCTCCTTGTGCTTAACAATAATACCTCTTTCACTTGTTTGGCGATGGAAAACATTACGTATGTCTAAATATTTCTTGCCTCTTTTGTCACCCAACTTGTTCATGATTCGTCATTCACCCTGTCATATTGTTATTTCCTTCCAAAAGAAAATATACAATTCCCTTAGTGATTCTAAATTCCTCCTCCTCATTCTCCCACTTAATACTATGGTTCATGAGAGTAGATGTATAAGCAACGGAGGTGATGGATGTGGTCATGATCGTCATACCCATGCTATAGATTTTGACGAAAAAATCTAATGTCTTCTTTCCAAATATTCATGAAGGAATACAACACAATGTATAAATAATTAACTATTTAGGTGGGAATATATTATCCATTAACACGTTCAAAATAAATTGTAATTGGATGAATACAAGTTTTGTTCTTTTTTTTTTAGAATTTTTTAAGGTTAGTTTTGCTTGAAATATAATAGAGATTTTATAGAATACTAAAGGTTTTAATTCATTTCTATGTTCAAAGATTCATTTTAAAATACAAGAAATCTCAATCTTACTTAAAAATTGTGATCTAATTTAAAAGAAAACAACGAAAAAAATTATAATCTAAATTAACTTATAAAATATTTTAATATATTTATAAGTAAAATAAACATAAAGTATAAAAAAGGTTATTATTAAAACATTGATATTAAAGGATTATTAAAGAGGATTATTTAAAGTTTTTTTAAACAGTGGGAAAAGTTATCATATTTTAGTTGTTAAACTAAGATTACAGATACCCATCACAGATTGCTATCGCTTAATTCAGAGTTACTCATCATTATTCATGGAAAGCCACAGAGTTACTCATCATTATTCATGGAAAGCCACATCACCAGTGATTACACTGATGGTGGTTAGTAAGGCTTCATACTTTTTTTATAATTATCATTAATTTTTTTCTTATTATTGCTAATATTTTATTAAATATTATATCTTAAATTTTAATTATTGGTCCATAGGATTTGATGTAACAAAAAACCCTAAAAATTATTTTATGTTGTAAATACTTTATTATTAATAATATTTTGTGTATAAAAAAACAAATAAAAGTAAAATTAATTCCATAAAACTATTAAATAATAATCACTATTTCCAACATTAAATACATATTCAAACTTTCAAGATTACATTATCATTTTTAAGAAATAAAGAAAATCTTAATGAAAATTTTGATTTTCTAAAAAAATAATTTAATGTAAAATAATATTATGTTTATTAATATAAAATCTTTAATACCATATTTTTAAATTTTAGCATAACTAAGAGTAAAATAAAAGAATATATAATCATTATATCAGGGAAACATAAAATGCTATGATAAAGTCATGTAAACCTTATCACTTAACCTTTTTTGCAACTGTATATGAAATGCAAACAAAATTGCGGTATATGATTTTTTGTTTTAACTTTTCCATACCTTTTTTAAATTATGTTTTAATTTACAAATTATTATTTTAGAGATATATTTTAATTTATAAATTCTTACTATTAATAATAATAATTAAGAAAAAAATAAACTCCAAAATATGAAGGAAGTTTACCGTTACTTAATTTTTTTGACCTAGAGTTAATTAATTAATTTACAATAAAAGACGAGTTGGCTGGAAAAATTTTCCATTGCAAAAGTGGGAGTGGGAGAGCTCCCTAAAATAGAAATAACTATCACGCATGAGTTTGTCGGAAATGCCTGAGAAGCCGGAGTGAAAGCGGTGTTGTCTAAATTATATCCGTTGATCTGTCGAAAGCCAAAAGCCAAACAAAGAAAGCCAAAATATCCTATCAGTAAAAAGCCAAAGAAAGCCGAAATATCCGCTGATCTGTAAAAGGCAAAGAAAGTGGAAGAGGTACAAAGAAATTTAGTTTGTGATATGTTTTCTGGGAAGAGCCTCCATTTGGGTGTCTAGTTCTTGTGTCTTTTAGGTAAAATTTAATGTCCAAAAGTTGTATTTGACAGAAGAGGATGACAATGGATCTCTGTTGGATGCAATTTTGATGAATTCCCTTCTGTCGATGAGCACAACGGATTTGGTCTGGAACTGTTACAGAAGATCCTCTGCTACATCCAATCGATAGAGCACAATGGATTTGGTCTGGAACTGTTCCAGAAGATCCTCTGCTATTTCTTGATTCGGTTATTGTTTTAGATATACGCTCTGTCCCTTTGTATGTATATATCGAAGTAAATTCATTTATGATTTGATGCACAGGAACCACCAACCGCCAAGGGGAGAGTTGTTATATTACAATGCGCTCTTGTTGCTGCTGCTACGCAAACCCTCCTTCACCTTGTGCTATTTTCTTTGCCTATTCCAAATTGGTTTCAGGTACTCTGTTTATTTCCTTCCTCTGTGTTTTAATGTGATTTAGAGTTGTTATATTACAATGCGCTCTTGTTGCTGCTGCTACGCAAACCCTCTTTCACCTTGTGCTTGCCTATTCCAAATTGGTTTCAGGTACTCTGTTTATTTCCTTCCTCTGTGTTTTAATGTAATTTGTTGTTCTCATAAAGTCTCTATTTCATTTTCTTTAACTAGTTTAACCTCCCTCGCCTTAGTTTAGTTGATTTTGATAATTAGTTTATCATGTTCGATCTAGGTTTCATTTCTATCTTCGCTTTCAAATTTGTGTTGGTTGGTTGCAAGAAAAATGACCTGCAAAATTCTGAGAGTCTCCCTTAGGTTCGGCTTCCAGAACAAGTATAAACTCATTTTTCCATACTAGTGTAAAATCCATTGAGTTCTTGAGACGAATTTCAACCAACCTGAAGACTATCCTTCATTGCCATTTTCGATAGATTTCAAGGAAACTGCACTAGCTGTATGGTGGCCCAGCATGTAAAACAGCGGCAATGTTTGTACCTCATCTCATCTCATCTTCGGAGGAGATAAACTTCCATCTTCATTTAAATCGTCCAGTTTCCAGTGAAGCCCGCAGGAGATCAAATCCTTCCTCCAGCTGTGCAACCCAGATTTTCGCGATTTGACTGTATAGAAAAAAATCCCCTACAGACTAAGAGATTGTTCCATCATTTCTATTTCTATTTCTGACCAGGGGATCAAGTTCAGCGAAATCTAATATCACCCAATCTGAAGGATAGGCAAATTGAAAGCAATCCATCAATGCCACAAAATCTGTACTACCCAACCAAATAATGGCTCTGACATTCATCCTTTTTCAAATCACATTTGAGCCCATTTGTTGGATTTTAGTGTGATATTTCCTTCCTGAGTCATCCCTTTCCAGTTGACTATCGATGAATCTATTCGGAAAGACGTCGATGCACTATCCCGTTACTGTTTGTTTTGGAAATATATAGTTTCATTTTTTACAGATAACTTAGCGCCAACTCTGTATAAGAATCAACCCATCATTTTACATGAAATAATGGCGTGGTTGTCAAGTTATCCTGTTTGAATTTTTCTTGCATTCAACGACCTATGAACTTCAGACATTAAAACTGAACTTCTTGTTTAGGGAACATTTCAAACCATGCCTCTTCTTCGAGCCATGTTTTTTTCAACTATGGATAGCCTTGTTTTCTGGATATATGCATAATTTATGGATCATTATGTTTCTCAGGGAAGTACTTTTCCAGTTGACTATCTATTCTATTCAGAAAGACGCCGATGATGCATAAAATGCACTATCCCATTAGTGTTTGTTTTCGAAATACAGAGCTTAATCTTTTACAAATAACTTAGCGCCAACTCTGTATAAGACACAACCCATCATTTAACGTCAAAGAATGGCGTGATTGTCAAGTTGTCCTGTTTGAATTTTTATTGCATTCAAGGACCTATGAACTTCAAACATTAAAAATTAACTTCTTGTTTACGGAACATTTCAAACCCTGCCTCTTCTTCCAGCCTTGTTTTCTGCATTTATGGATAATTTGAAATGTTGACTATTTGTTTATAATTATTTTTATGCAACTATTCTTAGTGAACCAATACATACCGACATACTGCTGTTTTTTAAACCAATACATACCGACGTACTGCTGTTTTTTAACCTTGTGTTTCGGCCACCCTAACCTGATTTGGGACAATGACGAGGAACATTATTGTAGTTCCATTTCAGAGCAGATGTGCGAGATTATAATAATATTATTATTATTATAGCGGAGGTTTTCTGAAGTATTGTTGTGTTTGTGTTATACTTATATTTAGGGGTTTCCAGAATCTATGTTTATGATCATTGTGATTGTTCTTTATTTCATTTCCTTAAAGATTTTATATAATTAATTTATTGATTTTAAATAATTTGGCCATTAAGAATAAACATTGACCTCTGTGCTGTGTGATCTCTTTCAATCGCGTTTCATACTATTTATATAAATCTTACAAATTTTTATTAATTAAATTGTTGTTTTTACAATTACTTATTTATATTGCAATTTTTCTTACCTATTTTTGTTACATTATCATGTATATATTTATATCTGAATTATCATGGTAAAGAATGAATCAATAAGTATTATAAACAAAGAGAATGAAATGGTATGCAATATTAATTTGTTTATTTATAGTTTTCTCACCCGGAGGAGGAGGAAATAATGACTCACTAAGTATTCTAAATAAAGAGAATGAAATGATATGAAATTTTGATATTTTTTTGGGTTTTTTTTAAGTTTGGAGAGGAGGTGGAGGAGGCAAAGGAAGAGGCAGAGGAAGACGAGGTGAAGGAGCAAGTGGTGGTGGACGAGGAGGAGGAGCAGCATGAGGTGGTGGTGGTGGACCTAGAGGTGGAGGAGGAGGAGGAGGAAGCGAAGGTTGTGGAGGAGGAGGAAGAGGAGGAGGAGGTGGAAGTGGAGGTGGAGGAGGTGGTGGTGGACGAGGAGGAGCAGGAAGTGGAGGTGGAAGAGGTGGTGGAGGAAGTGGTGGAGATGGAGGCAGAGGAGGAGGAGGTGGTGGTGGTGGTGATGGTGCTAGAGGAGGTGGAGTTGGGGGAGGACGATGAGTGGGAGGAGCATGAGGAGGAGGAGGAGGTGGAGGTGGAGGTGGACGAGAAGGAGAAGGAGAAGGAGAAGGAGAAGGA